>JAGDQP010029606.1:0-11970 GCA_022664845.1 Lepisma saccharinum | reverse complement strand
TTACTACGTGGTAAAAAAAAAAAAAACGAAAGGGAAGAAAAAACTTACACTGTCCTGATCACTACTACAAATTGAAAATAACTAAGCCATCTTCTCCCACCGCAAAAAAAAAAAAAAAAAAAAAAAAAAAATAAGCTAAAATTTCAGGTTACAAAGGAAAAATCTCAGTATTCAATATATTTAACACTTTAGGTTGATTTTTTTAGGAGCTGCTCCATTGTAATCACTTCATGATCCTTGTACTCCTTACCTTTTTCGTATTTGAAGCAATCAAACAAAACCAAAGCTAACGTTAGTTAACTTAGCGTATTGAATCTGAAGCCAATAATGGATAAAATATAAAATTGCATGAAAAAATCGAGAGCACAAGGTCCGTGAAATGATTATAATGGAGCAGAACCTTTTTTTTTATTACTAGCTGATTTCCCCGCCCGTTAGTGCGGGATGACTAAAATACGTTGGCAATATTAAGTTCTAATACTACCACTACCCCTACAATTATTACTACAACTACTACACTTTTTACAAATCATACTCATTTAAATCTAAATATTTCCCGTTAGCAACAATTCAAATTTGAATAAAATAATCTAACCTATTTATTTAATTCACATTGTTCTTTTAAATTAAACACTGAAATAATTGATTTCATTGTTATTAACAATGGAATTACAGTTTTCGTTAATTAGTTCCCGGCACAGTCACTTTCGGTAACTTAAAATACCTCTAGCTCCTGCGCCTGGACCCAAGGAACACGAATGTAAAATTTGGTGGAAATCAATGCAGGCATACAGATTCGTTTCGTGTTCAAACACATCATATTTCGGATGGAATATTATTAATCACTATCCAATGTAATGTAATATTTAAAGTACTTCGTTTTTTTACTCGCGGTGCTTCATCTGTTTCTGGGGAGTTGCTGGACTTCTACCAGGCGCCTCCCCAGGTGGTAGATAGGGGAAATCATATCAGATATGATGGGTACTGAAGTTATCCAGGGCGGACCAAAACCAGCGTTGCTGCCTTGCAAGCTAGTAGGGGGATCTACAAAGGCTAGGAAAAGAGGCCCCCGACAGAAAACTCCTGGTCCTCCAGGTTAGAGGTTGCGCATAGGGTTAATAACCCTATCACTGAAAAGAGCATCGTGTTCAGAAACAGAAAGCAGAGCCTCGGAATAATAGAAAAAATCACAGGGAAAAGGATTTGAGTCTGGCATCATGGAATGTACAACCAATGCTCATACCAGGAAAAGAAGAAATAGCAAGAGGAACAGTCATGAAGGACATATCACTGCGCTTCAGGAACTACGATGGCAAGGAACAGGTAAAATGAACAAAGAAAATTATACTCTTTACTATAGCGGAACAAATGAAAGAAAAGGTCAATTTGGAACAGAATTTCTGGTAAACAAAGAAATAAAAGGTAAAGTTATACAATAAGGTCCTATCAATGAGAGAATAAGTAAAACGCAAATTCAGGAACATATCCATTTTAACGGTGCATGCTCCTACACACGATAAAGACATGATAACAAAAGAAGAATTTTATACGACATTAGAAGCAGTGTACAATAAAATACTTACAAATGACATGGCAATAATAACAGGAGATTTCAATGCAAAGATCAGGAAACATGATGAAAGACCAATGGTCACGGGAAAACACACCTTACACGAAGATAGCAATGAAAACGGTACTCTGCCAGCACAGTTTGCAGCAATGAACAATCTCATAGTTAAAAGCACTTACTTTCCACACAAAAACATACACCTGGAGACATGGAAATCATCTGATGGTATTTCTGTTAATCACATAGACCATGTACTAATTAACAGCCGGCACTCATCACCTATAATAGACCGTAGAAGCTACAGAGGATACACCTGCGATTCGGACCACTATCTGATTAAAGCAAAAGTACGGGAGAAGACTAGCAGCTAGCTACGTTACCAACAAAACAAGAACACAAAATGGGATACAGAACAATTAAAGAATAAGGAGAAGGAAGAAGACTATCAAAACAGAATAAAACAAAACAAAAAATTATAGAGAAACAAATGAAATAAGAAGAAACATTAACGATACAGAAAGAGTGAGAAAGAATTAAAGAAATAATTGCAGAGTCAACAGAAGAAACGATAGGACGACAAAAAAGAAACGGGAAAAACATTGGTTCAACGAAGAATGCCAGGAAGCAATCAAAATTAAAATTGAAATGAGGGGGAGAAAATGATACAAAGATGAACAACAGCAAGCACAGGAAAGCAGCGAATAAAATAGGTAGAAAGAAGAAAAGAGAAATGACACAGCTATGCACGAAGAAAATAGAAGAAATGAGTTGAAAGAATGAAACTCTAGCTACTATTAAGAACATAAGTAAAGGGTTCCAGGTACAAAACATCAGACGAACAAGGAATTCTACAAAGAACACTTCGAGGAACAACTGAACCCCATAGAAGAAACAGATAAGGAAATAAAAGGAAAACAGTTGGAGATAGAAGGAAGAAACACTAAAGAAGAACAACACACAGAAATTCCCAGCGATGAAGAAGTAGAAAGAACTATCAAGAATCTTACGAATAATAAAGCCCTGGAATAGGACGATAATAATAGTAACAACTGAATTGATAAAACATGCAGGCACTGAAATGAAGAAAGATATAAGCAACCTACCTAGAAGAATATGGGAAGAAGAAGTAATGGAACACCCAATCCACAAAAAGGAAGACAAAACGGAGTGCCAAAACTTAACTACAGAGGAATAGTACTACTAAATAGTCTATAAAGTCATCACCAGCATACTTAACAACAGAATAAAGAAATCAGAAGAAAAGATGATAGGAGAATACCAAAGTGGGTTCAGGGCTAGCAGAAGCAAAACTAATTAATTATTTGTGATGAAACAAGCCACAGAAAAATGTCATGAATATGGAATTGATCTTCACATTCTCTTTCTAGACTACAAACAAGCTTTTGATAGTATAAATAGAGATAACAGGCTCTAGACTACCTTGGGATACCGAAGAAGTTGACCAATCTGGTAAAAGTAATTCTGAATCAAACCAATGCAAAAGTGAAGATAGGTTACGCGATAGCAGAAGAATTTCAATATAGACGAGGAGTGAAACAAGGCGATGGACTATCCATAACCTTACATATGGCAATACGAGAAATAGACAAAAAAAGGCCACGAAATCATGTCAAATATGCGCGTACGCAGATGACATCGCGATACTGACAAGAACGGAACAAGAACTAAAGAAAATTTACAACGAACTAGAGAAAGCAACTGATCCACTAGGACTACAAGTAAAATATTAGTAAAAACAAAATATATGCAGATAATGTCAACCACAAGTACACGAATCAAAAAGGAGATTGTGATAGGGAACAAAACTTTTGAGAGCGTAGATCAATTTAAATATTTAGGAATGACAATAGACAAGACATAACTACAACGATTAAATAAAGGATCTTAGCTGGAAACAAAGCATACCACGCTAATTTATTTACGGTACTTACGCCACCACTGTCTTGCATCTCTTGTAGAACTACAGATATCGACGTTCTGGGGTGAATAACTGCCAAAAGTGCTGTTTCACAAGTGTTTCGGATCAACGACTCTTTCATTTTATCAGCAACGCCTGAAATCATTCAGAGAATCTTTTCAGAATGCAAACTGCATAAATAATTCGTAAAAAATGTAACCAGGTGCATGTATTAAGTGGTACGTAGAGACGTTTACAATTTGAATTTATTTTATGACCTTTAGACTTTTAACCTTCAGGATACGGTTAAGGAAAGGAAGAAGGGCCTAATTTGAAGGTACCATCCCGGAATTTAACTGGCGTGACTAAGGAAAAAAACCTGACACATAAACAATTAACCTTAACAATTCAAGTCGGTTTGTCATACGGCGTAAGCAATATCTAATACTTTCGTAACATTGCGTTCTCTGCAATATACCGGTGATATATCGTAATTAAACAGATTGAACCACTAAAGGAGGCTTGTCCTTACTGCCACCTGTTCATCAACTTCATGAAAAGAGGTACATTTTTCTGCTGGCATGCAAAAATGACATTTTTTTGCTTTTTAAAGTTACCGTCACAAACCTGTCTGGAATTTAAATTCTAGCCTTGGAGGTTAATCTAATATTCCGCGGCAGCCATGTAGTCTGAGGTGACAGGCCAGCGTCTCCACGGTTCTGGGTTCGAATCTTGACTGGAACATAAATGTTTGTGGAGTTTAGAAACTTAAAAGACAATAGAATCGAGGCAGGCTGTAGCCATTAGTTACCAAAATGGTAAAAAAATAAAAAAAATAAATAAAAAAATAAAGACAATAGCTTACAAAATTCAAGAAAATCAGATAAAAATGATTGTGAGCATTCGGTGATAGTACATATTACGATAAGCGGGTCGCGTATTTCGTGGATAATTTAATTTCCCCATTCAATTGTTTTGTTTTTATTTTATTTTCAGTTCAGTTGCGGACGAAAGAGGGGTGGAAGCAGTGTTGCAAACCAAGATCCCCTCAGAAGTCCATACGGCAAACTTCGCGTGAATTATCAAATGTAAACAAATCAAGTGTTCACAGCAATTTTAAAGCAAGCACAGTGGAAACCATACATTCCCAGGTTGCTTCATGCAATCAATGAGGACGTGTTTGGTCTGATGAGGCGATCTTTAAATCGAATGGAACCATCGATCGCCACAACTGTGTGAACTGGGCAAGAGATAATCCCCATGTTATGGAAGAACGAGCTGTTAATATTCCTGGGTTATCAGTGTGGTGTGGTTTGTCTGTCAGAGGACTTGTTGGGCCAGTCCTTCTTGAAAGAACAGTGACAGGTGTAGAATTCCTTAACATGGTACAGGAAAAATTGTGCCTGTTATTCATCAACTGTACCTAGTTTTTTTTTTTTCTACAAGACGGCGCACCGTCACATTACCATCGAGACGTGCGGGAATTCCTGGATGAAACATATGTTGAGAGGCCGACGAACAAGCGTCGAGTATCCACCCAGATCTCCCGATCTAACGCCGTTAGACTTCTTTCTTTGGGGAACTCTGAAGAACACTGTCTACGCCACAAAACCACGTACGCTGGATGCCTGTGAGTCCATTAAAATGGAAATCATATCACATATATTTCGGCCTGTTCAACAGCGTTGCCGACGATGTATTGCTGCCAATGGAGGACATTTTAAATATATTCCACATTAAAGTTACCGTAAATCGGGGTAACTTTGTACCAAAAAGGTAAGTTTTGTCTTGTTAAGTTCGCAATTCTTTGCACAATGTAATATGATGCCTTTCAAAGCTCTAGACAAAGTGAAATCAATACATGTTTCCATTTTAGATTTAGTTAACAAATTATTTATATTTTTTTAAAAAAATATATAAAAGTGTGGACAAAGTTTGTCCAGGTTTTGAGATTCAGACAACTGTAATAAATAACGAAAATGCATAAATTCTGTGCTGCGCTTTGATTCAAACAAAACATGAAAGTCAGGTTGGGACTAATCTGAACCAATGAAGACGCTGGCCACCAGCAGCTGTTCTTCTTTAGCGGAGAACACTGTAGAAGTTTCAGGGCACTTTGTGTGCACTTCCCTTTAAGTTTACAGTGCAATGTTGAGCGAGGGGATACCATATTTCACAGCTGCCTTACACTCTGACAATGCACCACTTGTCACTTCCTCGATAGCTTTTGCAAATGTCGTTATCAGCAGACATTTTGTAAAATTTTGACAGACCCTTCTGGTAATTACGTTACATTTCTCTAAAATTCTAGGTGGATAATGTTACCCCGACAAGGCTGAAGCAAACGAAAAACAATTTTAGGAAACAAAGTATTCAATATTAGGTAACCACAATTCATGGGCTTCGTCTCAGTAACATACCTGACCACAAATAAAAAAGACCCGCCAAAAGCTTTAAGAAAAGTACTAGTTGCCTTAAAAGTAGCAAGACCAAATTTTTATTCGTTAAGTAGTTACTAAGGAAACTAATTTTTTTTTATTGCTTTGATTGTACTTAACACTGTGTAAACACTCCAGAATGTGTGCAGTTAACTGCTCTATCGTAAATAATTCAGATTAATTACTTTCACTGCGTTGCAATTATCCGACAAATGCTATTTACTGGACAAAGTTACCCTGCTATGAACAGAAGATAAGGCATTTAATTTAGCTCACCTTACAACTTGCAAATGTTGAATAAATGACTACTCACGTGGTAATCCTACTTTTGGTCGATAAATTGCTTCAACACTTGCTTTATCGATTCGTATTCGCTGCAACTTAACCTCCACAGGTCCATAAACGGCAGCCATTAGAGCAGTTTCTCCTGAAACAAATACGATAACATGTAATTAAACACATAAAAGAAAACGAATAAAATTAATTGGCCTACATTTAATTTTCTCATGACTATATCTGAATCGGGAACTAATTATCAAATTCGAAAATAAAAATACGAATTCCTGACCCTGCGAGATTGCCACGAAATCTTTAGTTTGAGCCAGGCGGTAGTACGTATGAGTACGAATCGGGCATCCCGGGTTCAAATCCCGCCCAGGACAGTACTTTTTCTTCAGTGTTCCCACGCCTGTCGCTCTGAAGTGTACTGAGCAGCCTATCAAACTGAGTTCAGTGCCTCCTTGGTAAGTAATGGCGGTCGAAAGTAGGACTGACCACCTTCACCTCACTTCGTGCCGTAGGTCAAGCATATGTGGAGCGCTACCCGCGCATACCTCACGCACGGTGCGAGCGCATCGCACAGAGGTTCCCGTTGCCTTCTACTATTCCAGGATGTTAACTAAAACCCATTGGTACATCAAAATAAAGTACTGGTTCCTCACTTGCGTATTAATTTGGGTCTCATAAAGATATCTGTTAAGGCTCTGGGCAAGGATGGACAAAATTGTGCAGAAGTCAAGAAAGAGTTTCCAATCCTGTGAAATGTGGAAATGAGACAGGGGACATTCGTTGGTCACCAGAGCAGAACGATGTGGAATTCAATAAGTACTGAGGAACTACCGGTAATAGTTTTCTGAGTAACAATGTAGCTGAATATTACCAAAATTGCCAGAGCCACAAATAGGGGTGCGGGAGAAAGGGAAGCACGTGGCCCAGGCTGGGGGCGTCAAATGATAATAAGAAGGGACGCCAAAATCAGTTTGTTTTCCCCCCTTGCAAAAATACAAGCTACGTCCTGTTCTTGCACAGTCATCACCAGCTACGAGTTGAATGTTACTGACAATACATTTCCTGTACTTTCCCCTAAAACCTAGAAACCCTAAACAACGAACAAGAGGAAAGATTCCAACAACATATTAAGAAAAAATCACTACGAACGTAAACGGAATCCTACGATGATGGGTGTCCACTGCTTGGCTTTAGTTAGAGAAGGTGACACGTTCCTTAAACAAGTTGAAAATAATAATAATAAATAAATGGAAGGGTAAGAAACGTTTATAATTTCCAGCAAAAACTTGTATATTTGAGTTCATCTTTAAAACAGGTTTCCTATTCAATTGATTTTAAACGCTTTTAAAAATTTATTTTCACTCAAATCTTAAATCTTTGGTTCAGTAGAGCTTTTAAAGAAAAGGAAAAAGATAAGAATTTTTACCACATAACATGAGAAGTTTTTATTTATTTTTATTTTAACATCACCACGAGATTTTTTATTGTGTATTACCTTTCCAGTAAAAAAGATGTAGTCTCTGGCCAGATTTCTTAGAGCAATAATTATATTACGTAATGTAAATAGCCTACTGGAAGTCTGTGATAACAAATTTAGGATCCACTTTACTTTATAGCTCACCCCCCCGCAAAAAAAAAGTAAAATTTTCAAGTTGATGGAACGTGTGACATGAGAGAAAAAACAATAATGAGGTGAAACAATTTGGCTTCTTCCGCGATAGCGGCGTGGGTGGAGGATGTATGCCATGTACGCAGTTTGCATCTTGTTAAATAATAAAAAAAGAAACTTACGGTACCTGATTTTTTTACCTATGTTATAAAATATACTAATAATAAATATGAGCCGCCTTGTTTATATGTGGACGAGTACGTACTTGCCGTCACTAGTATTCATACGCAGCAGCCATGTTTATCTGTTGATCCAATCGAGTGTGTGTATCTATCGAAGTAATAATGATATATGGGCTTACATAACACTTTTTGGATTGATGGACGTCGTTACGAGTTTATGGAAGTGTCTGTGATTATTACTGACAATGTAATGAGTGGAACGGAAGGTCCAGGCCATAAATTAAAAGTTATCTCAAACTGTGATATTTTTCACTTCAAAAGAATTAATCTTACTTCTACCACCTACCCACACGTGCTACGAAATTTTCAATGATATTTTCATAAGAAGGATTATCTTAGTTAAAAATCTTCTTTCACCCCTTTTGTGTGAATTTGAATTTTATTTAATGCTTTTAGGCAACTTTGGCTCAGGCCCTGTCGATGAAGAGAGAATTGGTAGAATGACGAGTGGGAGAAAACGGGAGAACCCCTGAGAAAATCCACACACAAACATGGTGTTTGTCCACCACAAATCCCACATGGCACGAGCAAGGATCGAACCGAGGACCGCAAGCATCAGATACGAGCGTTCTACAACTGAGCCACCGTGACCCATTTCATCTGTGTGACTGATAAAAAATTCAAATTCGTTGTGTAGGCTAAGTGCAACTGCTGTATATTATCTTTTTCCGTGTTTCTTCAGTGTCAGGAGTTCTTTTCGGGATGGATCATTTAACATGAAGTAGTAACTTAGCTGTTATTTCGTATTGCTCTTGTAATCCCAAGATGTGGTGAGCGATAAGACTAAAACAATAATGTGCTTAAAATTAGCTTCCGCGTAAAAATTACCATTTTCAATTTTTAACACAACCTAAAATAACCCAATCTCTGTTGGCAAACAATCTCCGTCAGTGTAGCATATTATTTCAATGGATTCTAGTTCCATATGCGAGGGGGCAGGCTAACCTAACCTAACTTCACCTGCGGGAAACCCAACCAAGAAAATTTGCACAGAAAATAATGAAGAAAAGTGTTTAAAACTCGAAATTTAAGTTGGCCCCCGATACGGAATATTATTCTTTCATGAACCGATTTCTTAAACTGAGAAAACAATCTTTTTAGATTAAAGAATGCCAGATACAAACTAACTGAGTAGAAGCCTTTAGTAATTACGTAGTACAATATTAAGTTGTTAACAAATGTAACAAAATACACCTTTACGGACAAATCCAGGCAGGAATAGAGCGGACAAACTAACCTAACCTTATCGAATTTATCTACTATTCTGAAGTATAAAACTACGAAACAACCTGAACTTGAATGATAACGTGGGTTTTGTTTACTTTATGACCACAAAAACTGTAAAATTTATTGGGCAAAAGGAATATTTTCAAGTTATATAGAAGCATGTACACTGTAATTTAAGGTACTGTTATAGTCAGAAACGTATGATATGAAAGAGAAAACGCAATGAGATGCAACTTCTTGGCTTCTTTCGCGATGGCACCGTGGGTGAAGGCTGACGTCATGTACGCAATTTGCATCGGGTATAATAAAGAAGAGGGTTAAGTTCGTTATACGGCATCCAACTGCGAAAGCTGTGGGCTAACAGAACCAAGCATGACCTAATTTAACCCACTGTAACCTAACCTAGCAGAAAAATTGAAATAGGCCTAAGTTAAACCTGGAAAGCCTTAAAGTTGTGCAATATTCCGTATGAATGCCAAAAGAAAGTAACCCAACTTTTCTAACCTAACGATGTTACGAAATATAATAGTAATAATTATGTTGATTTAATCGAGTGCGTATTTGCCGCCAGCAGTATTCACCTGCAGCAACCATATTTGTGTATTGATCAAGTCGAGTGTGTATCTATCGAAATAATACTGACACGTTTTTTTTTAAACATTTTTTGGAGCACTGGCCATCGTTACGTACTTATGGAAGTTTCTGTGAATATTAGTATCAAGATGAGTGGAAGAGAGCGTACATGCCGCTCAGTACGTGGCGGAAGGTGCGGTCATAAAGTAAAGTTTATCTGATAACGTATGAGAACAAGCATGCTTATTCTAATGTGAAACAGAACCCGGGTTCGTTTCATTTTATCTACACCAAAAGAAGTAAGGTTTACAGGAGAAAGTTTATGTTACCAAAATGTGTAGGAGTATTGAAACGCAAATTAAAGTAACTTTTAGCCATGATCCAGTGTTATTAGGATGAAATAGTAGATGTACGTGGGACTACATATGCATCCACCATGGGTGGGGATATGTGCCATTTTCTTTCACGCGCTAAATGACCGGCTCCGAGAGTGAAAAACATAAAGACACATGACCTTACCTAACCTCCACCTTCCAATGGTCACTAATTAAGACGAAATTTGGCAAATGAAATTACAATAGGATATAAGGAATGTTCGCTATGCCATTAGTATTCCTCCGCGTGTCACCATATACGAATGGACTGGAGTGCGTATTTTCCGAATTATTTTCGTGGGGTTATCATACTATTTTGTAGGCTGGTTTGTGCGTAACAGTGGCAATTAATTTTTAAGAACGATTGGTGTTGACCGTACAACATTGGTGAATAGGGTGGTGTCCTTTGGGGTAGAAAGTAAAACTTAACCCAGAATCCCCAAATCTACGAGACTACACCTTTCCATGTATGGTAGTAGTCAGATTTTATGTACAAGGGCATTGTTTGCCGTAATACATACCTAAAGTAAACAATGCTGATCCATCTGGTCTTGATAAAACGTCTAATTCGCAATGGATGGGACGTAACTGTTGTTCTTCCATAACAGAAAATATTACAGAACAATTTGCAGGTAATTACATAGAAGCATTAGCCGCTATTTTTTCTTCAGATTCAACTCACTACTTAGTTTATAATACCACTTGCACTTCACTTGTGTCACATTACAAATTACAAACATGCGCGTTTTACCTTTCTGCCTCATTCATAACCGTGACAAAATATACACATACCAAACCATACAACTTGGTTCTTTCTTTTACATTTTAAATATATGCATCGTATAGCTATTCCTATAACCAGGGAACCGACAAACCAATGAAACCACTGCAGCAAAATGAAATATTTGGTTACGTTTAAGGGATGAACACCAGCACTTTATCGTTGCAGTATTACTGCTTTTTTTTTTATTTGGTTAGAGTAGGTTAGAAAAGTCAGGTTCAGCTATATGGCTATGTGGCTTTTGAACATTTTACAAGTAAAGATACATTGCGTTAGGTTAGCATAGGTTAGAAAAGTCACATTAGATATATTTTGTCATTAATCACTACCACCGTTTGGAATCATACTCCTGCGAGAACGATGTATGAATACTTTGCTAGTGGCAGAATTTGCCTTTTCCTTCTCGGAATGCAAAGAATGGGGGAAACTGTCATCTCTATTAAATTTCCTAGCAAGCTTCAGCAGTGTATGATATTAAAAAGGTGTGAAAAGAGAATAGCAACGAACTTATATATATAGTTCGCAGTTTAGTAAACAAACAAACAAACAAAAAGGTGTGGAAAGTATAAACTCAATACGTTTAGTTAATATTGGAGCTTCCATGACTCCTGATGTTGGGGTCCATGAAATGTTAAAACCATAGAGTTATAAAACTCCACTAGAGGCAGGGTTGGCGCCACCGTCTACGTGGGTTTTAATTCCCAGCGTGGCGCAAGTTGAGCATTCAACTGTTTCTCTGTTTGTTTGGCACGACGGAAACAGCGAGCCGTGCGCTGCCTGGTATTATATCAATTATATGTGCCACGCACGATCTTCTTGTCAAGAAAAACAATTGAGAATTCGCATTCGAGTTCACCTTAGTTAAGTTCAACACGTAAGATACAAACAATTCCTAATTAAATTGATCAGTATAAGGTATAATTTAATATAAAAATCACATATAAAACGTT
>JAGDQP010029605.1:0-12943 GCA_022664845.1 Lepisma saccharinum | reverse complement strand
CTAAATTTTCTTCTGACATTTCATTTCCAGAATATTCTGTTTCACAAACAACATCGATTTTTTTAAATATCTTCCTCATTTGCTTTCTTTGAATCATTTTCTGTACATTTCTCAACATTATCGTTTTGTATTACGATTTGTTTCTCTTCTGTTACTAGTCTCTTCTTCTCTTTTTCCTTTCCTTTGTTTTCCGTTTCTCTATTTAGTAATAAATTCCTTCCTTGTATCTTGAATGTGTGATGGTGGATCTCTTTTCAATGTTTACTTGATCTTGCCTTATTAGATTAAGTTCTGTTAGTATTTTTGTCATTTTCCTATTCATTTGTCTCATTTGTTGTTCATTTTGTGTTATTAACTGTTGCATCTTACCTGTTTCTTAATTTCATTTGATTGTCTTGTGTCTCTTTATTGATTTGTTGGTTAAAGTTATCCTGTATAAACATCTGATCTTTACACCTAGAAAATAATTTAGTTAAGCCAGGTCATCTCGTTATTAGATAAGGTAACGAATACGCTCAGACGAGAAAAGTTAAAATTCATTATGTGGCTTCTATACTTCCATGGTATTAGTACTTTTCCTTTCATTAGGTGACTTAGCTCCTGTCATATCCTAATGGACCTACGGTTGCTAACCTAACATCGTTATGCCACTGATGGCGCGATGACTGAGTTACTATGGTAGTTCGTGAAAAGTTGTTAGTTCGTAACTTTTGTTAATGTTTTTACAGTATTATCACCTATTAAGTTGAACTTGTCCTAGAATCTTGTAGAGTATTAATTTCATTATCACTTATTTGTATCTTGATAATATTGTTGTTTGATTTTCTTCCATATTGTTGATGAATATGATGTCTCATAGACCTATGCCATCTACTGAGGTACCAACTATTGTATTCGACTCAACTTGACTTCAGTGTGTGTCGTTCTAGTGATCAACAGTGTTTATTTTCTTAGCCATTTTTTTTTCTTCTCAAAAGATTGGCTCCGAAAATGATTCTCTTTCTTTTCTTTTACAAAAAATTGCATTCTTCATCATAAGCTGGACATTTTCTTACCTGTTTAAAAGAACACGCTTTGCACAAAATTTCTAGATAGCTAAGCCTTTTTTGTGAATTTACTCCTTTTTTTATAGCATTAATACTAGTTGTGCAAAGTACTGAAGATCTAAGAATATTTGTCTAAACTAAGAGTCTCTTTCTTTTGTCTCAAACTGCGCTGCTAATACAATGGCTTCATCAAAAGTTAGTTCATCCTCCTTGCGGCAGTGTTCTACGTAGGGCATTACTGTTAACTTCTAGAACAAATTGATCCTTACAGGCTTCTTGTTAGAACGAACTAAATATACGGTTTGCCGTTTGGTGTCGTACAAAGAATACTCACCAGGTAGCAGCTATAATTTTGGTCATGAAATTTTACCTAGCTACAGTACTTGCATACAAATGTTCATCAAAATCGGACTCTTGTCACCTGGTGAGTGCTCCTTATTAGTCCATTTACATATTCAGTTAGCGATTATCCAACTTCTTGATTCATTTTGTTGAAAAGACAGTTGCTATGTTACCTTTTTCTTGCAAATAGTCTCACTAATATTTCTTCTAACTCACTGTGAGTGACATTTTTCACACATCTTTAGGCCTGATTATTTCTTTTATTCTCGCAAGCAGTTCCGGAAAAAATGGTGTCAGAAGTACTGTGCATTTCCTTTTTCTTTTTTTTTTCTTTAGTTCTTGAAAGTCGTAGTGAATACCTTCAGGTAAATTATCTTTTGATTCTCTGATTCGTCAAAAGTTGGAAATGATGTTTTATAGTTTGTCACCGGTACTTTACTTGAGGCTCGAATCTTATACCACCTCGCGAGTTCTGTTAGGCTAAGTTTGTATTATGTCCCATAAGTGTGGGAAGTATCTCAAAGCTATCCCACTTCTCAAGATAAGTTGTGGATAAAACTATCAGTTCTTCTACAGTAAACATAATTTATTGCTCTTTTATTCTAGAAATAATTCATTTAGATTCTATGACCTAGGATTTAATTATTTCTGATATTTTTAGTTATTTCATTCAACTGTCAAATTCTTGTTACACGAAAAGCGTATCATATATCTGCTAATTAACATTCTTGGACATTCAACTAAATCAGAAACACAACACACTAACGGAAGGCGGTAGTTCCAGTATAAATCCTGTACGGGGTCCCCTCTCGCACGGGCGCAGTACCGCTTGAACCTTAAAGAATACAGACAAGCTACTTCTTGGGAACTACTAGCTTAATATAATCGCAAAACTGATCCGGAGGTCCGAGGATCGAATCCTGGCGTGGTTATATTTACATCCTTTCTTAGAAAAAAAAACTGACAATGGGATTAATATTGCGGCTAACCCCTAGTCACTAACGAGATTAGGCACATTCGACGCAACGAGTGCTCAGAGATCCCTTTAGGCTCCGAAATCTTTCAAATAACAAGAAATTCAGAGTGAGCCTTTCGTGCTCGGTGGCATTTGACAGACAATTTGCTGAGTATCTCAGAGAACGCTAACTAAGTCGAATGCGGCCAGTGTTTAGGAAACTTCTAACTACACTTCGATTAACAGAAAGCGAAATGTTATCATAAGCGATAGGGTGACTAGACGTCCCGGAAAACCTGGATTGTCCCTGTTTTTCATCCTTCCTCTCGGTGTCCCGATTTACCAATTCGGGACAGAACCGTAGTTCTGAATAAAATCCTTGAATCTAAGAAGAATGGAAAGAAAAACTTGGCCATAAAAATAGGTTCATTTCTTCAGTGAATATCAACATCTCCAAATGTATTTTGAACTATACGAAATTTGTTGTTAAGTTTTTGCAAATATATCTAGCAACGCAAATGTTGAGAGGAACATTCAATGAACATTGAACTCCTACATAAGTATTCAATGAACAGAATGGAAACTATAACACAGGAGTCAATATTACAATTACTGTATAATCTTCGGCGTGCACAGTTTTATCAGTTAAAGTCAAAGGATAGAAACCTTATCAAGAAATGTGATAGTGGCCAATGAGAGCACAGACTCCATTTTGCACACACGTTGTCTACATGATGTAAAGGGAAACTAGACCCGATTCTGTACATACGTTGTCTGATGTAAATAGAACTGTAATAATTAATGTACTGTACCAACCGTTGTATTTTTCTATGGTACGTGATCAAACTTGTCTCGGTCTTTCATCTAAAAGTTCTGGTCACCCTTATAAGCAATTAACTCATTATTGGTACAAAGTTATGTCATATCAAATAACGTCATTTTCACAAGGATCTTGTTAAACATGTTTTCGGTGTGGACTCCCATCCTTACCAAAAAAAACACTAACGTTTATGTAAATAAAATAAAATTAAGTGATATTATAGAACCTAAGTTGTCACTTATTTACTAACATTTTAATATTGTGCTTAACCTTTTTGTTATCCACAGACACTGTTGCCAGTCATCCTCGCTCACTTTCCAGCTGGTGCCTCTACAAAGACAGTTGTCCATTACGCCCAACAGATGCTTCCAAGTTTCACGTACCTGAACAGTATGTAAAAATACGTTTTGCTAGTACAAGAAATTTCCATTTAGTCATAGAAAACAATAATAAAATGTCTTACTTATAAATTTCATCCGATTTCTGCTTAGTTCCAGTGAATATTATCTTCTCGTATTGGACATGAAATTAATGGAAGCTGACGAATAGGTGATCTCTAATCCCCATTAGCAAAAATCTTATGCTTATGGGGCAGTTTCTGGACTTGAAATAACAGAAGATCAAGTTAACCTAAAGGCCGCTTTAGACGACAGCATTTATGCTACGATGAATCTTACGATTAGCAGTAGTGCCAGAGTGTGAAAGCAAGAATGCTACAATAGGGCAAGATTCTATGGTATAAATCCATAACATTTTTTCTTTTTACGCTGGCACACTGCTATCGCTAAGATTCATCGTACGAGAAGTTGTATCGTCTAAAGCGGCCTTTAGAGTTATAGTTAAGTTCAACTATCCACTTTCCAATACCCTCTTCACCACCTTTTTCCGGCCTGGTGGATGATATGTGGTGTTATTTGTAAGGTTTGTAGGGAAATGTTAAGTAAGATCTGGGTCACTGTTTATGTACCTATTTTAATTTTTCTTTTGTCTCGATAGTGTTGTAGTTTTTCGCAAGATTTTTTTTTCAGAACCATTCCCCGTGGCCCCTCTCTAAGGAGAGCCCACATGGAAACACTTTCGGTACGACACAGCACACTCTGAGTTAACAGCTCTTTTCGTAAACGGAGTGTCTACGTTCGACGTGCACCGATCACTGCGCTTACGTGTACGCGTAGCCACAGAGCGTGAACTATAAGTACCACAGACAAGCGCTTCTGTGGCCAGCTCCCAGTTAAGTCCTGTGGTTAATGCATCGAGAAGCTGATCCGAAGGTCCCGGGATCGAACCCTGGTGTAGTTACTTTTACATATTTTTTTTTAAGAAAATTAACTTTTTTTGTATTTTAATATCTATATGCATTAGGAAATTTGATGAAAGTAATGATTTAATATTCCAAATAGAGGCCACAAAAAGCTAAGGAGATATATAAATCCAGCAGGGCAGGTGCACGCCGAACGAAGCGAGGTTAGCGATTGGCACACGAAAAAGTGTTGTTTACAAAAATTGTGACGTCATTTACTCTTGACGTGTAGGCTACGTCAGACGTGCACGTATAATAAATCACTACTTTTATTAAATTTCCTAATGCGTATATACATTTGTTTTTTATAAAAAGTTAATTTTCTGTTAAAAAATGTTCAGGGTTTGATCCCGAGACCTCCGGATCAGCTTCCCGATACATTAACCACTGTACTAACCTGGGAGCTACCGAAGAAGCGCTTGCCTATGCTATTTATTGATCTGCGCCTGCGCGAGAGTGTAACGGAAGTCTTTCCACCTGTGTTCTGGGGAGGGAGGGGGGGAATACTGCTAGTTTTTCCTGGTAGGAATAGTTAACGTAATCCTTCATGTTCAAGTGATTTCAGGTATATGAGCTTTCTGGTGTTTCATTATCCATTCTAATGTGCGTGTATGGTTGACTACTATTAGTCCAGGGATGTAATGAAGGGTATACGCCCTATAAGCATCTTGAGGCGAACCTTCTGTGTATATTTAACGTGTTATCATTAAAGGTTTCTTTCTATATATACTTGATGAATAACTAAAATATTCATTCATTCTGATTACTATGTGAGAAGATACACATCAATAAGTGATGTTAAGTGGTTTGGGGTAAACTTTAGTAATTGTCTACCACTGATCTATTTGATATACAGTACTTCAGCACGCTATGTTCAGTCTCCCTAGTAACGCATATCAGTGAAGAGTTGTCTAAAGGCCATAAATAAAGGTTAAGTATCAGAATTATATCTAAACTGCAAAAGAAAAATAATCATTAGTATTATAATTCCGTAAAAGTCAATAATAGCTGTTTCTCTAATCATTTCTCATTTTAAAGTATTCTTCGCACATTTTCAAGAGAAGTGTCACGACTTAATTTTTTTATTTATTTTTTAAAAAACATTTGAGAAGGATTCTCCATCTTTGACAAAAGACTTGTGACTAGCGACAGGAATGGCTCCTTTTGAAAACACAAGTTCATCGCGTGTGCAATAAAAAAAAATAACGAGCCTGACTTACCTAACCTCCACATGCTTTTGTTCACTATTTTTTTTAAATTTCCTAATGGATTAAGAAGAAAAAAACTACACGGCTCTTCGAACCCGGGCTCTTTGGGTTAGTTTCCCGACATGCTACCAATACACTAAATTGTCAACTGGAAGTAGATGGTTGGAAGTAATATTTATCTTTAAGGAGCAATGCGCATGCGCGAGAATGGCTCAGCCTCGGGTGCTTATCCTTCTCTAGTCGCAAGTGACAAAAGTTCCATAAGTCTATCTACATTTCTAGCCGGTACATAGCATAAGTGTTTGATGGATTTTCCATAAGCTCCTTAAGTAATACGTCACTTCCTTCCCTCCTCTTGTGAAATTACATTTTACCTCAACGGAGAAAACAGAACTATGATGTGTAAAATCTGCAGTAGATCCTATCGACTGTACATGATCCGTGTTCTGCTGCCGGTGTTTGTCGTTGCCAGTGTCCCGAACGATGAAGATTACTTAACTAATGCAGGGTGTCCCAAAATAATGGTGCAAATTTCGGGAGGTGATAATGTACATCAAAACAGGACAAAGTTGCTTTGAAGA
This sequence comes from Lepisma saccharinum, assembly GCA_022664845.1. Taxonomy (NCBI): domain Eukaryota; kingdom Metazoa; phylum Arthropoda; class Insecta; order Zygentoma; family Lepismatidae; genus Lepisma; species Lepisma saccharinum. The sequence continues at coordinate 6,691 of JAGDQP010029605.1, read as the reverse complement.
AATCAAAATTACACATAGTTTCCCAGATACAGGCACTTAAAGTCATAACGGCATCGCCACAAATGACGTCATAGCTCAACATATAATGACGTAAACAGTGCCGGGTTAGCAAGTGAATATTCGTTGGTGTTATTAGTCAGTACTTCTTCTAGCAAGTATTAGTCGTTGGTGGTATTAGTCAGTACTCTGGAATGCAGCGCCGGGCTCCATTGAACGCAGTGGTTGGGAGCCCATTTTAACAACAAGAAAACTGTCTTTCTTAAAAGCTCTCCAGCTTGTTTTGGAATGCTAATGCTAATAATAATTCAATCAATCTGGATTGCAGAGTACAGTCCCGCGCAACAGTATTTTCTGCCTCTAAAACATATAAAGTGAGAACACCGGTCGTCGGATGTACACCACTGGTCGACCATTTTCACGTAAGTATCATAAAAATCAGACTTTTGTCACCCCAAACGCGTATAAAAAAACGTATCGTTTCCGGAAAGCTTTAACTTAATATTTAAGTTTCATCAGCTATCGATAACGACATTACATAGTAGGCAGACCCGTAACCAAACGCGGGACAGTGGGGCTGAGCCCTTTCTAGCACGATCGTTAGACTGATTACTCCTGTCAAAATGAAGAAATATTTTTTGAGGTTTTAAAAGTAATAGCCGCTTCGTGCTACAGTTCCTCTAAAACTTTATTGGTCTTTCTGCAATTATGTCTAATCGGCAGAAACTATCCGTTTTTGAGTGAAATAATATATACATAATCCTTTGCCTTCCCCAAACTTGGGTTGAGTCTTTTTTCTTATTGTCAGGGTTTCATGTACTCTTCTTCACTTACAAGCCCCCATTCCCCCCGACGTGATTCTTGTCCTTTCCCCTTTCCTTTAATATATTGAAAACCAGATAAGTTTAGTTGGAATGATAATGCTTGGTTTACAAAACTAACATTGTTACGATGGTAAAAATCATGGTTAAAATAACTTACGTTTAGAGTAACGCACTTTGTTGTCGTGCCTGTACCACCATTGTCTGTAAAGAAACAGGAAGATATTTCCATACAGTAAAGAATCTGCTCGTTACACGGGAGAGCTTTAATTTCTAAAGTAATGAAAATAAATCAATTGATTGTAGCGTAATATTTTGTAGATTAGTTCTGCCATCATTCTTTTATACTTTAAAAGTGATACGCACCACTACGATGCTATATATTTCGATAAAGAAGGAAATAAACTCACGAAGTGAGCTGCGCTTAGCGGCCATCGTTTAGATAACTAACGTAAGAAGATAACCATTGTAAGTTGACGCTGGTTACAATCTATGTTTCTTCCTTTCAGGATTCTTCAGAAAATATGATTACGGACCGCTCAAAAACCCGAGGATTTATGGCAGCTTAATTCCACCAAGCTATGACTTGAATAACATAATAGCTCCGATTTACTTGCATTATTCAGACAACGACTGGCTTGGAGACCCTCGGGTAAGAAAAAAAGAATGTTTTAGAGTAATTAAAGTTTTCCCTGATAGCATTGAACACTTACAACAAGCTTGCTATCAGTTCGACACGTCAAGTATGGAAGTTTGCAAACAACTTGATATGATAATTTGTAAGCATCTTTAAACTTGAAACGAACTTAAAACGAAAGTGTTAGTTGACATTTTACAAACGTGCAGCAAGTTTGTTCTGGCACACTTGCTCTTAGGATACAAGTGTGGACTGAAACGCTTGGTGCGTTTGCAGTAACTTTGTATCAAGTTAACAAGTATGTTTACAGTTCAAAGTTCGCAGCATGTTTACTTCAAGTAAAGAAAGCAGCTTTGAAATAACAAACTAGAATCAGGTCACGTGCCAACTTGATGTAAACATTTATGCTATTAGGATTGAAACTGATAGACTCATAATCAGCATGAGAAATATCAAAGATTGCGATAAACCATTAAATTTTCGAGAACAGTTTACTTGGTCCTAAAATGATATAAACGTTAAAGTAGAATTAAGAATTGAAAGGGCTCATTTCCAAGCCCGCTTGCCTTGCTTGCAATTTGGGTGAATAGCCAATTGAAACACGTGTTACAACAATAATAAAACTACACCACGACGAAACACGTACTTACCGTAATCGCAAACAACGCAACCGGGTTTGAAAATGAGCCCTTAAAGTAAACGTAGCTGTTATTGGCACTTTTAGACCACTGTCGTTTTTAAACTTGAAGTGGAGATATATATTCCGGCTTTATTTTTCTGTTCATGCAAATTTTAAACTCTTAGATCCTTTTAGAAATTAATTGTACAGTGAAACAATAAAAAATCATAGCATGTATTTTCTTCAAAACAGTAAAATGACTTGTCGGCCCTCTCTAACCAGTACTTAGCCCCCTTCATGCCCAGTTATTGACCCCTTACGTTCGCCATACATTTTGAGATCTGAAGACATGTAACAGTTATTGATCCTGTTGAAGTCAGTAATTTGCGCCACACCCCACTTCTTCATGTTGGAAGCGGGCATATAGAATAACTATTAAACGCCATATGCATCGCGTAGGATCAAAAAAGAATCTAACCTCTCCTCGCACGCTCTACCAAATGTCCGTGTATTTTGTAGCAAAACACGTGGCATTCATAACAGGAACTAACGTCATTAGTATGTCTCTGCATGAGAGCGTATGCGCTAAGCTGAGGCCAAGTCTGGTTTCGGCCAATGAAAGCACACAAAAGGAGAGAATAGGCCTCAACTTAGCGCTGACTAGAAGTTTAGCGGTCGATTGTAGAACTGACTCTAAATGGCTCGAATGAAACGTTCATGACCTGACACTAAACACTCTCTTAGAGTCCATTCGTTCCTCTCATAACGCTATAACTTAGCACGGGTTTTCCACTCATAAAGGAAACAGTATTACCTCGTATAACCATGCTGGAGACGAAGTAATAATTCTGATCTAATAATTTGTGTGTGCATCGTGTCTTGTAAACACGATCTAACCAAGCAATAAAGATCATTTTTCGGATTCAGTGATGTGACTTATTGAAGAAATGTTGGTTTTACCAAAGATACATTTTGGTTAGGGTTACTGACCAGTGTAATCAATAAATATGTTAATAATATCATATTTATTTATGATCCCGTTATAGTTAAAAAGATATACAAGTCTATTACGTTCTTTTTAAATTATTATTTTACTATTTCTTATTTAATATTTTACTCTAACACAAGTAAACATTATTTCAAAGCATTCTAAAACGTCGGCAACTTTTGTTAACTAATAGATAGGACTTTTCAGTGTAAAGCTCATAATGCTTACACCAAAATATCCTCACACCGAAACATCCTACGTCGAAACATATTACACCGGATCGTCCGGCACGCCTACGGGATCACCAGACAGAAAATTCAATTCCGGAACAATAGCGACTAATTCTAGTGTACAATCTGATCTTTTAAGAAAATAGTATAGCGTAGTTTCGATTGAGTTGGAAACCCTATCAATTAAGTAAGCTTACATTCGACATATTTTTTTAATTGTGTTCAACTGGCTACATTTTATGACTATGTATACATAGATTCATTTCTTTAATTTCCTTGTATGAGTGACTGTTACGTAGTTATGTTATTACGTAATTCCAATATCATAACATTTCCGAACATTGTAAACAACACATTTTCGTTTTCTTATTTAATAAGTTTTACATATATTGTTTTTTTAATTTACAGGATGTGAATTGGCTTTCCACGAAACTTCCAAACCTGAAGGGGAAATTCCGAGTTCCGTTCGCAAAATTTAATCACGTAGACTTCCTGTGGGCTACCAGAGCCGATACGTTGCTCTACACAACAATTATCAATCTCCTACGTAACCAAAATTGATCTAAACAGTAAACTTCCTAAAAGAAAAGAAATATAATAATAATAATGAAAAAACTGGTTTTGTAATTTTGAACGTAATTAGGAATATGCAGTTTGTTTTTGTTTATAAAAAAAAGAATACGAAATTTGAATTTAATAAAGTAAACATTTGTGCATATAGGTGTATCTTCATTTATTTAATGTGGTTCACCTTTAAGTGTGGACAGGCGTCTACGACCCAAACTCATGGCTAGTCTGGCAGATGGCATCACCCACTGACAAAGGCATATTCCTTGAAAAGAGATGTAGAAGGTATCTAGTCTGTTGTGTTATAGCGTATGGACAGATGTAAGAAAAAAATCACCAATGATTTTGGGAGCTGGTAATACTGTAATTGGTCCGAGTAACCAAAAGTCATTGTTCGTTACTGCTAACCAAACAGTATCAACCAGAATTTTAGTCCTGCTCATTAAATATGGAACTCCTAATTATCGTATCTTATTTCGATATCCATTTTGCTGTATTCTACAGGTAAGCCGAGTTAAATCTATTTATATGGATTACTGCAATCTTCCAAAACTGCATTATCTCATAATCAACACGACTAAACCAGAATGGAAGAACTGAGTAATGAGAGTTCGAAAATAGGCCTTAAAATGAATTTAAGTAAAACAAAAGTCATGTACAATCAACATGCTGCAAAAAGGGAAATAAAGATTAACGGAGAGACAATAGGCATCGTTGATGAGTATATTTACCTAGGCCATCTCAAAACATCGAATGCTAAGTTCACGGATGAAATAAATAGATGTAAAATGGCGTGGAATTCGTTTGGAAGACTACACTTTATTTTCAAAAGCAAACTACCAATGTGTCTGAAGCGTAAAGTTTATTTATAATCAATGTGTCTTACCTGTGATGATGTACGGCTGCGATACATGAACATTGAATGCGCAAACGACTCAAAGATTGAGAGTCACACAAAGTGCAATGAAGAGATGCATGCTAAGAATAACCGGGAGGGACAGGAAGACAAATGAATGGATTCGCGCACAAACAAAAGTAGAGGATGTAATCAAGACTGCGAAGAAGATGAAGTGGAGATGGGTCGGTCACATAGCTAGACGAACAGATGGAATGTGGACAACAAATGTACTGCATTGGATTCCTCGAGACAAGAAACGACCGACACGACGTCAAAATGTAAGATGGGTAGATGAAATCAAGCGTTTTTCAGGAGCTACATGGATGAGGATAGCGGCAGACCGAGATATGTGGAAAGACAAGGGGGAGGCCTTCATCCAGCAGTGGATAGAAAACGGCTGAATATGATGATGATGATATATTCAGATACCACGCAAACATTTTTATTCCCATGACGTCTTTATTCTCCCAAAACACTGAAACAAACATCATATTTATAGTTGCTAAATCTCGTACTTACTTAACGAATGACTTCCACATATAAACAATTGATATGTCATCATTAGGGACAGTAGAATTTCGCGAGTTCGCGAAAATTTTAAACACTTAAGAAATCGCATGGAGTTACATAGATGGCTGTTAACACTTTCTGCAAATGTTATTTTTAACTCACGAAATACTCGCGAAATTTGGATATTTTTGCTTCCATCCACAAATTTTGAGCATTACACACGAAATTAAACCATTTTTATTGTTCCATTCACGAAAATAATGCCTAAACAATCGGGGAAAAAATATAATTCGTCTTCAAAAACGTATCGTGTGATTGTCGTAGCACAGAGAATGTTAGAACCTAGTACACTTTATCCTCCATTGATGGCAGTAGAGCTGTGCAACGAGCGGATTTCGAGCGCTCGAAATCCGAAGCCCAAAGCAGTCACGCTCGAAACGTGGGAGAAGTGACAAAAATCCACTTCGAGCGTGAATAGGTTTCGAGCGCTCGAACTGTTCGAGCGGAGTGCCTGCTCGAATTACGTCATCAGATTACATTTTTGTCTTTATCTTCCTGTAACTGGTTAAAGGAGGTTCAGTGTTGCCAACTAACCTAATAATAATAATGGGTTATCTAACAAAAACCTTTGAACTGGAATAGACTATATACAAACCCATGATTTTGAACCATATATACGAGAATTGGTCAAAATAAGGTAAATTCACAATTTTCAACATATCTCAACTAAACTTCGCACAACTTAGTAATTTCACAAGACGAAGAACGTAGAGTACGCCCGAAACAAAGCATTTGATCCATATATACAAGGGTTGGTCAAAATATTGCAAATACACCAGTTTCAACAAAACTTTGCCCAACTTAGTAATTTCACAAGACGAAGAACATAGAGTACGCCCGAAACAAAAAATACCCATATTTTCGAGAATTGGTCAAAAATCGCAAATTCACAATTTTCAATATATCTCAACAAACTTTGCACAATTTACTAATTTGGCAAGACGAAGAACATAGAATACGCACGAAACCAAAATTTTGAAACATATATACGAGGGTTGGTCAAAATATCTCAAATCCACAATTTTTAATATACATATCTCAATAGAACTTTGCACAATTTACTGATTTGATAAAACGAAGAACATAGAGTACGTCCGAAGCCAAAATGTTGACCCATATATACGAGAGTTTATCTAAATATCTCAACAACCATGAGCTTGAGAAAATATGCTACTTTCCCGCGTACAAGCGAAACAAAAGTGTAAAATGTCTTCCGGTTCTGAAGGCCTACGATAACCAGCTTAATATTACTTTAAATCTTGTTGGTTTGTCTATTTACTTACAGTGATCAAGGAATTCTTGGAAAAAAGACAATCAACTTTAACACTTTATCTTTTGGGTCCTTCTCGTGTTCTGTTACACGA
>JAGDQP010029604.1:0-23245 GCA_022664845.1 Lepisma saccharinum | reverse complement strand
CAGTTTAATATGCTGTTATAAGACGAAGCCTTACATTTCAGAAATCGTATGATTTCTCCAATGGCGATATTGTAGTGAAACTACAGGTATTTTACTTCAAGAAGGATCTTTCATTTTCTTCAACCGCAAGCGTTTTGACAATCTTACCGTTAATGGAGGACATCAATATAACATAGTTGTGTAAAGAGATATTCATTATCGGAAGTATCTCTTCAGACACCCTCGACAGTGCAAAGGATTCATCAGAAAAGTGTGGAAGATAGCTAGTGTTTCTCGAATACATTGAAGAGTGATGACTCAAAGAACTAAAAAAAAAATGTCTTTTTCTTCTTTGCGTTCCTACTTCTTGTTTCCTTAATGTCAAAGAAGTTGACTGACACACACACACAAAAAGGCGTTCAGTGTCACTAATGAAAATTGAACTTCTAATTCCAATAAATATAAACATGCCCTGCAGAGAATTTTACAACACGATCAAATTGAATGTTGAAGTTCTATAGGCAGCTTAGTCAAATTTGAAGTAGATCTGAAAAAAAAATGACTTTATCGTATTTCTCATTGGTGAATGCTGTAATGTGTGAAGGTGGTTTCAAAACTCTGTAGTTATGGTTATTTGATGCATATTACAAGCAGAGTTCATTGTATAGTTGTACATCGTTATCCGCTGTTGCATCCTATTTCTTCTAGTTTCAAGCACATGCAGCATTTAGAGTTATCATGTAGTGTATCACAATTGGAATTTTTGTTATTTCAGATTTATCCAGTATTCTTACGTGTTATCCCGTATTTTTTACCGAGCGTTACGTAATTTATTCATCAAAAGGTGGCAGCACTACTCGGACATTACTACTTGTTAATAAGTTCGAAATAGTATGTTGGAATATATCTCAATACATTATATCTATATATATCCATTAAAAAGACCGCAGTATTTGCGGTAATGAAATAGTTATATACATTTTAAAACATATTCCTTATAGTTTGGGCAAATCTTTGATAAGTCAGGGTGTAAAGACATTAGATGGACACCAGGGAAATATACTAGAGTGAGGACTACGGTGGTAGAGAAACGATACAAAGAAGAAATGTATTTAGTTTGATAGGAGGATGAGTGCACCTCGGAACGACAGATATGGGAGCACCCGGATATGAACCCAGGTCGCACGATTCGTAGTCAGATACGCTATCGCCTGACGATCCTACAAGAGAATGTGAATCTTCCCTCGTTTTACTAACCCATGTAACTGTAATGTGTACATGTGCTTCATCATATAATCGTAAAGATAAAAATGCAAGATCACCATTAAAAATTCCCCACTTCATGTTCACAGATCTAAATAATGTCATAATTACTCAATAAGGAAATAAAGTGAAAAAAATATTGTAGACTTAGTTAAATCACCCCTAATCATACAGGGTGACCAACCGTCCCGGGTCACCTGGACTGTCCCGATTTATACCCTTAAAGTCCCGCGTCCCGGGCAGACCTTTGCCGGGACAGCTAATGTCCCGCTTTTTTTCCCAAAATCTCTAAAACAGAAAGTAATGATGACTGGAAAATTACAGATAGCCTACGTGTGTGTAAGATAAAAATTAAAAATAAGATTTTGGTGCGTGTAATGAATTCATCTTAAAAATTCATGGAAATGGATTCAACAGAGTGATAAGTGATTTAGTATTTACACTTGTTAATAATATGTAGCACATTAGATATGATTAACTGTTATGCTGTTACCTCATGTTTCTTATTAAACTGTTACTTTCTTGGAAATAGTACTAAATTACAGTCAGAAATGGCTGGTTAGAAATTTTAGCAAAAAAAAAAAGCGATTTATTTCGTGTATTTAAATCGCTTTATTTCTTTGGGACATACACTATTATTGTCAAATGTAATTAACATTTCATTTTGGAACAATATTTAGGGCTTATAAATGTACATTTATGTTGAAATTAATTCTGTATCTGAGAGCTGGAACCAGGTAAGTCACAAATCCTTGTTTTCGAGAACAAAGAAGAAAAGCTACTTCCTTTCACATAGAGACTAATATAGGCAAATGACTTTCTTATTTACATTATTAACATATGTACAATAAGAATGGAGCAATCATTATATGAAGCCTTCCGAATACCGTACACAACTGCGATAATCACGTTTTGGCCAAAATTGAAGTTACGCGGTTCTAGCTCTCAGGTACAAAATTAAGCCATTGCGTTAGTAAAAATTGATTCTACTGGTGTCAGTTAGGAGGGACACAGGCATAATTATTTAGTCTGCATATCAGGGATGGGAGATAGATTACCTTGATAGATAGATAAAAAAATATTTATTTAACTTACGATACAAAGGAACTTTAACTAAGGCTATTTGAAATGACACTAAAATTAATTTACAAAATTTGATTTTTGTTAACAGTATAAGGAAAATAGAAAAGCTATTTATATGTAAAATTCAAGTACGTGTTACTTTTTACGTAAAGAAAAGGACGTCGTGTATAAGAACGATATTAAGTATCAAATACCAATGTGTAGAACCTTTCCTAAGTGGCAAGAATGTAAGTAAGTAAAAGAAAAGGTGTAAATAAATAAGTAAACGAATACGTTTTGAAATAAGAAATTTAAGAGTTGATACTGGATATTTAAAAAGCTTTATGTAGGAGAGAAAATTGTAATTTGTCCTTATTTCAAATTTTGGTTTAGTAAATCTCATGATATAAAAACATGTTAATTCGTTAGATTTTCCTTGTTTTTTTTTTTTTAATTATTTTCTTAGAGGAAACAAATTTGCAGAATAATATGGTACAGTTTACACTATTTTCAACAGCAATCGAATAAAGTTTTTTTAGTGCATTTTTATATGCTTGTATTTCGACAAGTAATAGCACAAATACACACGCACATATACAGTAGAACCCGGTTGTAACGGCATCCAAGAGACTTATAAAGTGTGTAGCTACAACCGAATGTCGTTTTTTTTTAAGAGAATGTGTCCCGGGCTGGCTTTATAAAAAGTAGGTCATCCTTGTCGTGTGGAGTAGGACGCTGGGTCGCTGTTTACGCAGTATCGGGTTCGAACCCCGGATGGAGCATGAATGATTATGGATTATAAAAGCATTGCCTCCGCATAATCGAGAATGATCGAAGTCAATAGTTACTAAAATGTCATGAAGAAAGTTTATAAGTTTTTGTACGTTGTTACATAGTAAATCACGCAGTGTGAATTGAATAATAACAAATGTTACATATCCGTTTTACAAACATTTTTTAAAGACCTATTCTTTTCTATTAAAACTTAATAAAACGTTATTAAAGTCAATCTTACCTTTAGAATTGCAGTGTGAGGCGCTCTATTTGTGTCTGAAGGATTCAGAAGTGATCGCAGGCCTCTCGAACAGGAAATTGGAACTTAATATATTAACACTTTACATTATAAGCTTCTTAAAAAAACACATGTGAATTACTCTGTATTTTCCATGACGATTATTTTATTTGTTTCGTAAAAGGAATAACAACAATGTTTTTTTTTTTTTTGCTGTCATTGTTTCCTATTGTATGGTTCAATCAGTAATATTACATTTAATTTCCTGTATCACTTATTTTTCATACTGCATTACTATGCACACAACTCTAACTAGGGACAGTAGAGTTTCGTGAATAGCAGAGGCTTTTAAATTTCGTGATGGAAATTGTTTAAAAGGATCGTGAGTAGAAGGTAAAATTTCTTATGTACAAGGGAAAATTTCTTGAGTTAACTACATTAAAAATTCATAATCGTTCCCAATGAAGTTTTACAACTTTAGACATAAACCTTACACTAACACAATGTCATGCTACTGAAAACCTAGATGAAGGGCTTTTCTTTTGAAATAACAACCATCTTCTAATACTAATATTTATTTATTTATTTATTCACATACTTCATTTCACATTTGGAAAACAAGTATCAACACTTTAATACGCATGTCATGTACTACTACAAAGGAATTTACATATTAATGATTCAGCTGAATTTTTGTGGACATACTGATGCAAACAACTCTAAAGTTGTCATGGTTGAATTTGTTCGATTGTTGATCAGTACACAGGAAAACTTTGAAAAAATATCTCACAAGCTGCATTTGAAACTGCTTTGTTTTTTCTGATGGCGAGATTTTTGGTGGCATATTATTTCGTATGTTAGACTTGTTTTCACAAAGTCTTTCACCGCGAATACAGCCAAACGCACACAATGAATTGCCTTGTGACAATGTAATTCGTAAATTTCCTCAAGCTGGCAAACTATGTTCGGAAGTTTGCTGCCATCAATGGAGGATAAAGTATACTTGACCCTACATTCTAACATTATCTGTGCTGCACGAATTATATTTATTTCGGTTGTTTTGGCATTATTTTCGTGGATAAATGACGGCATAAGTTCCTCAGTAGTACTCAAAACTCGTGGATGGAAGCAAAATGTTAAATTTCATGAGTTAAAAAGAACATTTTCACAAAATGTTTACAAACATCTATCTACTGCATGCGATTTAATGACATTTTAAAATTGTTGCGAATTCCCGAATCGTGAAATTTTGCTGTTCCTACCTCTTCTCATAAAATAAATTAGTTTTTTTTAAAAATAATAAAACTTATACTCCTGATTTTGAATTTTTTCTCGGATCACCAATTGATGCCTTTCACCTTAATAGCTAATTTCCTAAAAGATCCAGGTAAACTGAAATTCTATGACTTGTTCAACACCTCCTGGTGGCTGAAAAATGGCAGTGTGAACCAATCATAATCCTTAACTGAAAACGTACATTTTTGGAACGCTAATGGTGATGATGGAAGTGAGTGACAAATCACAAATATTATTTATTTCCTGGAAATTCATGATTGTAAAGCGGTTTCAAGATGTATCTTAGCAAACACTATGATGAGTACTTATTTAGACTGTGTGCACAAGAATTATATTCAACAAAAGTATTTTTGAAAACCATACAAATCTTTATATAGCAGCAATATTCCCTCTCTCTTTTTATTTAATTGCGTAGGTATTTCTATAAAACTGCATAATTCACAAATGAAACCAAATGGGAGTTCGAAAATTAACATAGTAATGCAAATAAAGTTTGTCTAATCGAAACATAAAAATTGCAGACCCTCAATCAGGGATAAAGAAAATACCGCCTTTTCCGCAAACCAGATTCGGCATCGGAAATTGATGTTGTTGGTCTCTCTATTTTTTCTGTGACACTTTCCTGCGTAAAGATTCCCAAAGAAAGGCGAGTGACAAATTATAACGACAAAAATCAGTTCCTCTTATCAATGAGTGAATGTAAATTATTGTTTAACATTTAAACGTCCCTACCAATCCATGAGAAGTCAGATCTTTCTGTTAGTATTTTAAGCAATTACATGATTTCATTTACATGTCATTACTCAGTAATGATATATAATTGTTATATATTAGAAAACAAATTACAATTTCTTTACTCGTAACAGAGCTAGGATTTTTATGTAGTATCATGTTCCAGTAAATTACTGTTGATGTTCCAGTAAACACTAAATTACTTGCCACTCTGTTTAATCAATTTCCAGGAATTTTTACGACGTAGAAATTAGAAATATGTATAAGAAGTGTGTCACTTATGAAAATTAACTGACTCAGCGGGAGAATAGAATATTAAAGGCAGAGGCCAGGATCTTAACCTAGATACCACCCATTTTCCCTGGAGAGACACAGGGAAAACGTGGTGTGGGATTTTGGATTTTGTGCTTTAATTGCATTTCACGTAGATTGTGTTAACAACCAAACAAGTATTTTCTCATTTTGTTCTTAAAAATCTCTTTATAATCCTTAATTTCCGTTAGCTGAATGATGAACTAGTTGGATTTGAATGTCCTACAAGTGTATCTCCTACCAAACGATAGTAGTAGGAGCCAGCGGATACAAAGCTTCAAATCCTTTATTAATATCTGTCACAGAAAATGCTACAATCATTGATACATTGAAAATGAAACGTGTGTATTATTGAGCAGCAAGATGTGTGTTCAACGAAGACCTGAAGAGTTCATAATTAACTACTTCTCAGAGCTTTTAACAGTTTCTCTAGATGAGTTATTACCTCCATCTCTTCGCAATAGAGAGACCAGCGTCCGATCACTAGAAGAAAGGCAGTTGTAATACTTGTATTTCTAGTCCTCAGGAGGTGTACGCAATCTCCATCCCATGCAACACGATAACAAAATTTTTAAACATTTCACCTTTAAATTATCCACAATTTACAAGATTGCTTTTCCTGCATTACATAATTATGCTGTTTATCGTCAGTAAAGAGTATCTACACAGTTCAATTTCAAAAATAAAACTTCATCACTTAATGGTAATTGACTTCCAAAAACGCAGCTTTACATTAATGTACATCGATTATCAAGAAATGTCCATTTTTATTCACCATGATACAAAAGTCGATCTTGGGCTCTAAATTTAACTCCTGTACTTTGGCAACGAAGAGGATTGCGATATATTTTTGTTTCAATTTGGCTGATGACAATACGTCCCTGAAATATTTACCATCATTTCTAAAACAGCAAAATACTTAGAACATATTTGCATAATGATACTAACAGATTTATTGTTTACAATGTTGTACAATATAACTGATCAAAATAATACGAAACGTAACAGTTTCGAAACGGTGACAGTTTCTTCTTCAAACTAACCAGTTCTAAAACACTAAAGATGTTCTGCACTTAAATGAATAAATAGGAGTAAAGAACAGGAGAAGAAGGACTTGGATAGATTATGGGAAAGCGTTGAGACAGAACGATATGGTGTGGAAGAGAAATCTATGAAGAATAAGAAAAAGTACGAGGAAAAAAATAATGAAGTTAAAGGTGAAGACATAATATAAAAATACACATTAAGGTAAAAAGAATGACTATGAAAGTCAAGATGATGCTCAGAAATGAAGGAATATTTATAAAACGCACATGAAAGCAAAGGTTAGAATAAGGAAACATACAAAAGATAATAGAAGCATAAACCAAGTAAATATATTCAGAACACAGGACATATATTTGACTAGGAGGAACAGTTATAATTAAACAGGAAGGTACAGAAAATTAGAAAATGGAAGAAAACTATGAAGATTAAAGAAATAGGAAAGAACAATAAATAAACATGAATGGAACAGTGAATTAAAGAATGGGAAACGATACCAGAAAAGTAAGGAAGAGAAGGGTAAAAAGAAGAGGTAAGGAACAGAAAAGGGATGCACATTTTTTAACGGGTACTGTGAAGAAGATAGGATATTGTGAAACTAGATTTGTGTGTTTCAAATGTGTGAGCCACAATTTTGACATATCAAATTAAGAGATAAATGAGAGTTATATTTGTGTAATTATGTTTTTGTAGATATAAAATTTGAAAACGATTGAACTGATAATAAGGCCAAGAGACTAAAGTACGTTAATTGTTAATGAGAAGAAGAATCTGATTTAGTTAGGCAACTAATGGTAAGATGATCTCGTAAGATATTTCCTTCGATTCGGAATTAGGTGATGATGAAGCGTCCTTCTGCTTTGAGGGAAAATAGAATCAGATTATGTTTCCTGCGAGTTCTGAAACTATCATATTTTAAAATTAGGATCTGCATAGTTTCCACTTTTTGTTTATATTCATTATACAGCATATGTATTTTCACAATTGCTGTTCACCATATTTTAGAAATACTTTTCCTGTACCATGTTGCCATTTTTAATAAAGCAAAACCGTATGACTCAAGTAGATCACTCTCTGCTTTACTGCTGTTGTAGCCACGTATACGTTGTAGCAAAATTATATATTTTCGGTTCCTTATCGTTTTAATAACTCAACTTCTAAAACGTTTTGGACTGTTGCCACCAAGAGTATATCCACCAACTTCAACCCTGTACCACTTCTGGAGTGTATTTCGAAAAATTTCTCCTTTCTTTAATTTTGTGTCACTTCTTTGGACAAGAACTTAATAATGTTACCCGACAATCACAATGACAGAACCGTTACATAATTCTTTGTGATGATGTAGAAACATGTTATTGTAAATGCATAGCAACCTGTCCTGACAAAGTACGTAAGTCTTAACCGCTTTCACATGTAATGTGACATAAGATTTATTTGATCTAAGCAACATTGACTTGCAATAACATTTAATTTTGACTTTTTAAAAAATATTTAACTACTGTTTATAATTACGTCCTATGTGTGATCTAATCCGCATGGTATAATTACGTCTTCTGCATGGCATTCAATGCGAGCTTTCTCTGGTTTGATTCCCGATGCGGACTCAGAATTTTAATGTTGAGGCTGGTCCGTAATCAGGCGGGGGCATAGGGACTGACCCCCTGTAGCGTATCGTAAGACGACTGTCAAAATGAAGAACTATTTTTGAGATTTAAAAAATAATAACCGCTTCAGGCTACAATTCCTTATAACTTTCTCATTTTTTTTTCTTTAATCATGTCTGATCGGTGGAAGCAACTTTATTTTGTGAAACATTTGTGCTTCTGTTATGTCCCGTACTGTATCACTTGTTTCTACCTTATTATCACAAACACACACACGTATGGATTAATAACAATATGGATATTGTTATGTCAGAAATCGAAGTATTTCATTTCGATCGTTAATTTACAGCCAAGCCAAGTCTCTGTTATGCAAGTTATTGCTATCTGGTTGTCTTCGTTTTCCTAATTTCGTCATTAAACTATGTACAAGACTACGTATTCTTTGGATTGCTGGGATTCCTGTCTACGAATCTTCGCTATGAAACGTCACCATCAAGTGTGAATGATATCGGTCAATTCAACACCTCCTGATTCATGCAAAGTCCCATGAGGAAGCACGACAAGACAGGTTTCGAAGGAGGAGGACCTCAATTAGAAAGAACATTCAATATTCAGTGTTCGAAGTGAAAACATCATTCAATTTCGTCAACCCTGAAAAGACTATTTGAAGTGTGTCTTGGCCAACTATATTACTTCTCCTTGTCCATGTCATCGTGACGAATTTCATTAAGTTTCGTCTACAACCTAGAGACTTGAAACCGGATCATCGCTGCTAAGATATATTGGATTTTGGCTTGGTTCTTAGCGGATCATTTGGTAAGTGGCAATTGATTTTGCACATATTGTCGTTATATCTTAGCCCATTATCCATTATTCTAGTTCAAGCAATTTCAGTCCCTCTTAATTTAGTAAAAGTCTATTTTTCTATACTAGCGAGTTTCAATCCTCTAGGCTACAAGTCCCTAAAACTTTGTCTTCTCTAAACTTGGGTTGATCCTACCCCTCCTCCCGCCCCTTATGTTTTTGGCTGGTTACAGCTCTGTGTTGACGTAGCAGTTTGAGGAGAACTCGGTAGTTACTTAAATAAAGATGTCATATATACGGCTATTAGTAGGCGTTATGCTGATCCAGCTCCAACTCTCTATTGAACATAATACAACCGTCTGACAGGTAAAGGCTTTTAAGGAGCTAATTTTAATTTTATAAATGTAATTAACCATATGGATAATAGATAGACCTGAGTATTGACACAGAAAAGAAAACAGATTTTTGATCGAAAGTGTTACTGTTTCAAAATATTATTTTGGTTATTTCTTTCAAGAACATTATTGTATAGTAATGTGGATATATCTGAAGATATTATGTCAACTTTTGTTGTATTAATTGTGTAAAATTAAAAGATTCCTAAAGTTGTATGAAGAAAGATATACAATAATTATCAGTTCAACTCATATTTTTAAGGTTTTAGTTTTACTGGTCTCCTCAATAAATAATTTCAACTTCAAATAGCAACAAAACGAAGATCGATTTCCTATATCGGGATCTCTTTGAAGTAAACTTAGATACGAAAATATTGATGAAAATGTTGAATAAACATTTATCCTTATATTCGAATTAAAATATTTTCTAATTAAAATTAATCATCTTCTTTTTAAACTAGATAAAGAACTCACTACTGAACTGAAATCCCTGAGATTTAGTATATACGAGGTTACTTAGACAGGAAATAAATACAACACCTTAACGCGGGGGTCTCAAACCTCCTACGGGCAGAGTAGGAATTTTGATTGGCCCTGAAATAAATCCAAAAATACAGTTTCTATAATCTACATTTGATCTAAAAAAATAATAATTTAAACGCAAGAAGTAATTTGGCAGTATATTTAAAAAATCAATAGAGTGCAAATAATTATTAAATATTTTGTTGCCAACATTCTGCAGAAAAGAAATCACTATATTAAAACTACTACACTAATTTCGAGTTCATCCTTTTCAATGCAACCCTAGCCTTCTTCATGCTTAGTCATTTCGGGCTGTTGCCAAAACAAATGGAGACCCCTGCCTTAACGGATGTATATTTGTGTCAATTAATTCACATTCACCTAATAGACTAACAAGTTCGATGTCAATCCTTTATTTCTGCAGTTTTAACACCTTTACTACATACCTATTGAAGTAATAAACGGAAGAGTTAAAATACCTGGCACAGCACTGTAGTTTTCTCAATACAAATATGTCTGCCAGAACTATAAATTAATTGAAATTTTACAACAAACGTTAGTTAAATAACCCTGAATTTTGGAGAACGTCATAGCTGAAGCAACGAGTAGAACTTAGCGGGATACATATTTTTTATGTTGTAAAGGAAGGTCGCGATGTGTACGGTTTACTACATGCATACTTATTACACACAATAAGATTTTTTTAAAAAAATATGTATTTATTTTCTGTCTAAGAGAAGGCATTCAAGTGTAATCTCGGTCAGCCCAAACATTTGAGGGGCTAGCGTGAAATAAGCCCCCTGAATTTTGACACCTCTATCTCCTTTATTTGGCTACCCTAAAAGTTGAAAGTGGATAGCCCAACCAGCCCAAAATGAAATCTCGCTAGCACAAACATTTAGGGGCTAGCGTGAAGTTAGCCCCCAAACTTTTGACACCTCTATCTCCTTTATTTGATTAGCCCAAAAGCTGAAAGTGGCTAGCGCAACCAGACCAAATTGAGTTCTAACTGGCCCAAGTGAAATCTCGCCTGGCCCAAGTTTCAGTGGCGGATCGTTAAGATGGAATTACCACATTATGGACACTTTCGACACCCTTATCTCCTTTATTTGACTAACCCAAAAGCTGAAAGTGGCTAGTTCAACCAGCCCAAAATGAGTCCTACCGAGCCCAAGTGAAATCTCGGTCAGCCCAAACCTTTTGGTGGCTAGCGTGAAGTTAGCCCAACCAGTCTAAATTGAGTACTAACTGGCCCAAGGGAAATCTCGTCTGGCCCAAATATTTGAGGGGGCCAATTGCGCACACGCCATATAAGTAATAGTTTAGTGTGAGAATACGCTAACTCTCTTTTGTGGAAGAGAAAGTAAACCCTGACCGAAATACGAAACAAACTATACAGGTAGTTATGATCTAAGTCTCTGAATGATGGTATTTCTCGAAGGTGATCTTCTGGAGAATTAGAAAAACGGTTGAGGTCATAGTTCAGGTACGGACCCAGTATTCGCCTAATGCAACAGGAAAATCCTGGAAAACCTTCGTCATGGTGGCTGTCAGAAAGGGACGAACCGGCGTGCCTAAAATGGCAAAACTACATTGGCAATAATTTTTAATTTGGTATATCTTTTCCCCTTATCAATCTTAATTTTCTTGTGCTAACTTCCCTCAGTCGATGAACCAGCTTTCCTTCAATTTGGGCCATTGCACAACAAATAGCTTACTTCTAAGAAATCGCAAATAATAAATTTAATCATGTTACGTATCTGAACATGTTTATAAGTGGAAATGTTAATTTCTTCTCTGGAGAGCCACATATTCTAATTAAGAAACACTATGGAATTAAATTATGTCTTATTAGTTAAACTTAACCATTATATTATATAAGAAAAACGTTCAGATTTCATTACAAAAACCGTATTTTAATATGTGTTTGACACCTGCCGTACTTCCCTTGTAAGATAAATATTGTATTGAAAGTAAGCTCTTCTGACACGGTATACGTAGGTGCTCAGAACGTAATGCCCCTATATTATATCTTCTCATTGCTTCCGTAAATACAAATCCTGGGTGAATGGTGGGACGAACCCATTCACTAGTATTTTTGCATAAGGCCACCAGATATTCCCGTCGTGGTAGTCTATCAAAATATACGGATGATATGGGTCTTTTTGAGACTACTTTCCTGAATTTTTGAATTTTATTTATGGCCTTTAGGCATCGAAGGCTCAGGATAGGATAGGGGAGGGTAAAGGATTAGGGAAGGTGTCGACTAGGGCCTAAGTTGAAGGTGCCATCTGGGCATTTACCTGGTGTAACTGGGGAGAAACCGTGGAGAAATCTCAGTCACGATTTTCGGTCTCTGGGATGGAAACCACAACCTCCCGAATGCTTCAGCGGCTCAGTACGACTTTCCCGACAAGTTTCCTGCCGGATAAGAAATATGAGATTCTCAATACGAAATTGAATCTAAACGGCAGTAGAGCGAATGACTCATATCTACGGGTGCAATGTGTTTTTCATTTAGGAACTGCTGCATCCCCTGTATGAAATGGATCACTTCAGGCAAGCCAGAACAAACATTAGTACATAAGTAAACTAGAAGCATGAAAAAAAAAAAGAGACTCAAAATATAAGTCATTCTAACTTTTCAAAATAGTATCAAAAATAGCGAATAATCGAATTATTGCTCCGGATGTCTGACATTGAGATTGAAATCAGACTGTCTCGCCATAGCATAATGTAAATAAGTTCAACCGGCGTAGTATAGCGTCTAGGACTCCAATATTCCTCCGAACAGTTTCACTCGTGATATCCCCTTTCCTAATTCAAAGACAACTTAGTTACGTTGCAGGAGAGCTACACAATGTTAAGAAGCTTCGGAATGGCACCTTATTAGTGGAGACATCAACAGACAAACAGGCAAATAAACTCCTGAAGATGACATCAATTGGAAATCTTGAAGTTGTAGTTGAGCCCCATCGCCAACTGAATTTTACACAGGGTGTAATAACTTGTTGGGACCTTCAAGATCTTCCTGAAGAGGAGATTAAAAGAGAACCCAGTCAAACTGTAGTGAATGTTAAATACATCAATAGCAGAAGGACTGGCCAACTTCAACCCACAGGACCATTAATTTTGACATTTGCCATGCCTCAGCTTCCTAAGGATGTGAAGGCAGCTTTCTATAGTCCTAATATACCTTTCTATCGTCCTTATATACCAAGTCCGCTCCGTTGTTTTAAATGTCAACATTATGGATACACCAGTACGTCATGTAACGTGATCTCTGCTGTATGTGCAATTTGCGGAACCAGTAGCCATGGTGCGGATCCTTGCACATCACTGAAGCCTCAGTGTGTTAATTGCAAGGGTGATCACACTGCCTGGTCGGGTGACTGTCCGATATTTAAATAAGAAAAAACGCATTAGAGAGCTGATGGTGATTGAGAAAATATCTGCTGGAGATGCAAAACGACGTGCAAAAGAGGCCCAGCGCACCCTTCCATCTGGTGCGTTTTCCACGGTAGCAGCACGATTACCAGTTAAAACTGTCTCGGTTGGTATCCAGACCGTTAATGTCTCAACACAAACAGAGTCTGATGTGCATGTAGATCCTCCGAATCCTCCCAAAGGATCAGAGACTTCTCACAATGTCCAGACACAGAGTCAGGGACAAAACCACCTCTGCAGAGTTCTAGAACTCCACGGGTTAAGACTACTTTTAGTCCTTATAAAGTCTCCAAATTAGCCCGAACTTCGCCTCTCACTACAAGCATTAAGACTTTGATGACCGTTTTGGTTGCTCAACTAGCTCAGGAAGAGTCTGCACATACTATCGATGAACCAAGTTCATCATTGGCTTCAGACATGATTGAGGACCACCTAATGGATATGGATTTTAATCTCGTGTTAAGGAAAGGGAAACCTAGGTATAAACCTAAACTTAAACGGTAATCTTTTTACTTGTATTTGCAGAGAGTTTTATGATTTCCGTTTATTTTATATGATTATGCTCCTTAGCTGTTAAGTTTTATAGTGTAGCTTTGTTTTATAGTGAGGGCCCATTTACAGGCTTCCTTGTTATACTGGCCATTTACACCAGTGGGCTGATTGTGAAGATCTTTTACATCTTCATCTTTTACATTCTTTTATTATTTTAATTAACAACTAAATTTTCACATGACCAAGATAAAGGGCTTCCCCCGTATCGAGACGGGCGTAAGCCATAGTTCTGTTACCGCCCATAAAATTCATTTTATCTTATCTTATCAAACTCTGAGTAATGAGCCACTATGCAGGGATTCCGCCAGAGTTTGTGTGCGTGTGTATAAAGTCAAATTTGGAAGGATGTAAGTAGAGTTTTCCACAGTTTCTGTCGATTTTTGACCATATTTTCTTTTTTTTTTTTTAAGTTTCGAGGTGCTCTCAAGGATTTCAGGGGTGACACCTCTCAGTTTTGATTTTGAAGAAAAAAAAACGGATGATAAGGTGATAAAACATAACAAGAGCGCATACAGTCTCGGTTTTGTGAGGACACATAGACACTTGTCCCGAATTCAGTCTGGATCTCAAAGGGCAGATTGATGTTCGTCTAGTTTCGGTTTTGTTGAATATCCAAATAAATAGTCATAAATCAGTTAATAGTTTACGATTAGTATAGTGCTTTTAATCAGAGGATTCACTTTATTTTCATCTTGTTTTTAAAGGGTAAACTTATTTAGTTAATATTACCCAACTTGGCCCCTTGAAATCAAATCAAAAGATAAAGTGAATCAATGTTATTGAACGGTATCAATGTTAATACCACAAGCCAATGCGTAGAATAAATAGTGGGAAAATTGCACTCGATTAAATATCAAGACTAGAAGGAAACAACGTGTTGTATCCATTAAAGGGCAAATTGTGCTAAGAGTGCCATCTGTTCGCCCTTTGATTAACAAACTATCATGCATTAAGAAAATATGATTAGGAACAAGCAAATATTTATTTGATGTATACATTTTGGACTTTTAAAACGATCTCCTGTAAAATCAAGAACATCGATAAACCACTGTCTTTACTGTATTCTTCATTTGATTTTGAACTTTGATTTTCATTTAAATCCTCTTTATACTGGTTTGATCTTCATATTGAGTACACAAAAATCACCCGCATTCTTTTTGCAATATTTAGGTGTCCATGCTACCACAATAATGATTTATCTTCAACCCGTTATTAAGTTCTTTATAATTGTTTCAGTTTCTCCCAACTCTTATAAATAAACGAAGTTCAGACAAAAGTCGTTGTTGTATATCATTATTGTTTGAGTACAGAGGCACTCGAGCTTAAATTTATGCGTCATGAACGAAAGGAAAAATCAGTTTAAACTTCGGATATAACACACTGAAAATAGTATAAAAGAAGAGAAAAGCGAAATTTGAGGAAATAAATTTACTTAAGTTTCTTTTCCAGCATAAGTGTTATTAAAAGTATATATATAAAGTACAATTCTAAATACATCGTGGAAATGAAAAATAAATTTATGCTGTAGTTTTCTGACAATGAGTTCGCTAATTTTAAGGTAATTATGTATTTATGCAGTCCCTTTGTATTATTATTTCCCTATTACCCTGTTGCCTACCCTCTCTTTCCTCCAAGTAAAGACACGTTAGTCTTTTATCACCTCATTTCTCCCTACTCAGCAAGATGGTATTGCTGTTTGTTTTGAAAAGTCAGTCGATTTTTCAACTTTGTATATGGCCATTCACCTATCGCTAGTGTAATATTTTTATGTGTTTGTGTCGTTTTTCGTGTGTATGAATATTTAATTTATTGGCGTCTCAACTTCAAGAGAAGATCAAGAAAGATTTATTTTCTCTCTTTTCGTTTTTTCCTTCTCGTCCTATGCCTGAGAAAGGAATCTCTAGCGTTGTTTCCATCGATTTATTAAAATATAAGGTTTGGGAAAAGCGGGCACAAGAGATACTATAGAATATTTCGAATATCTAACCGACGTACACTAACATTTATACTTGAATACAATATGGCATCTAGGGGATCAATATAAGTAGGAAATTAAGAACATCAACGTGAAATTCAATACATTACCAGACAATTTTATTGGTGGAATTTAAATTTTGTATGCAGATATTTTATCAAGGAAGAAAATAGTTTATTATGAGAGTCAGAAATTTGGTGATGATATAACTGTATACAATTATGATAATGTGAATTTTCTCAGATACATTGTTAAATGATAGTATCACAGATTACAAATTAGTTTTCGTGCCGACGGTGTTCATTCAAACCATTGGACTGACAGCAATTCTGACCAGGTTTTACCTGGAATTTATTTTTAATTCTGGTACAAGGATGTCGAGGTAGTAGCTACAAAAAAAATCCTGACTGCTAATTTGTATCCCTTTTGCAGAAATATAGACACTGTCTCACTTTTCCTTGAAAAATCACTCGATTATCTTAATTGATAAATGTGGACCCTTTATGCGGATAATTTTTTGATCCGAATCGTTGGTCAATTATCCGTTGGCAAGATAATTATTCGGTTACTCAATTCATCTTTCGATTATTGGTTACTGATTTAATTGTTAGGAAATAAAGTTACTAGATAGGATGTAACTAAATACGACCTAATGATGAATTGTTTGATAATATCAGAATTTTAAAAAGCAGTAATTAATTTTATCCTATACAGTAGATATGCCCGTTCATTCCAAGAGACTACTTTGTTGCATACATTGAAGGGGTTTTCTGAACAACGTTTCATGAAAGTTAACCAGAATAAAACCAGAAAAAGATTGCATGGAATTGTGGAAGTGCTAGGAAGAGATTTAATTTAAAACCAACCATCTCTGACATAGATCGCCAACAAAATACAAGAAATTTGAGGGGAATAATCTTGTGTTTTTTCTTAAGTAAAATCAAACAGGTTCTCTCATTAATGTGACGTTTATATTTTTTATGGAAAAAAAAATATATTATACTCCTTTTACGTTCATGGAAACGTATTTTCATGGGGAAGGCGGAAAATGAGTGAGTAGAGGGGCGTGTACCCAAGAGAGACATTAACTTAATATATCATATTCTAGACACAAGCCAGAGATCTCGTGGTAACTGGGAAGAAGCACTTTCAAGGCCACACTCAGACACTCCCAAAGAACATTTATTTCTCGTGTCAGGGCACAAGAATACAACATTCTTTCCCCTTAATATCAGAGAGAAAACGAAATGTGGGTCAGTAAATGTGCAACGTAGCAGGTCACTCATCCTTGTTGTTGTTGTTTTTTTTTTCGAAATAAATGACATCATTTTTGAAATGCCTGTAAACATTTGGTTGCTACTTGCAGAAAAATATGTCGCTAAGGTACACTTTTTTTCTCTCTACATTTTTGATTACCTTTCTTTGTTTTTTCTCAAATTTAACTTCGAAGAAAGAAGTGACAACAGTAAGTAACTGCTTGATTAAGCGATCTTTTAGGTGAAACAGTTTGCAATGACTGCGTAATTAGTTCTTTCTTTTTAAATATTCCAGGTATATATTTTTATGTTCATCGGGAGATTTGTTGTTGATACATCTATTGATATAAATATTATTTTTTTCTTCTATTAAAGAAAATACTTAAACTTCACGGGTGTTTAATTTAACTACAAACTTAAGAAGAATAAAATAAAGTAATATTGCTCATATGTTACAAGGATTATTACAATCAAATTCATGTGTTCTGTTCGTAGTAGAACATCTAACAAAACAAGTTAAATCTCCACCATTTCATCCAACTAGCAATTTATTGTTATAGCGTAGAATATTTCCTTAGATTCTAATAACTAATAAGCAACGAGATATTTTAATTTTTCATCAGGTAATGTATTTTTCTGGCTCATCATAAATATTTCAAGATTTGGATAAATTGAACTTTAATTTTACTTTTATAATTTTAACATTTGTTACTTTAATCACCACAAATCCCGCTTACAATATTTCTCAGTGCCATTTGAAAACCTTCATGTCTGCTTATCAAACAATAAGAAAGAAAGTCTCTTTCTATTATCTTTCAATTTTCGCGCACAAGGGTTTCTAGTGTAATAGCAACAATATTTAATTTCTTAAAATAATATTACAACAGAGTTTGGAAAGGTATTACTATAGAGAAACACTGGATATGTGTTTTATATCTACCTTCCTCTTTACGTTGTTTTAAAGACAAAGTTGAAGTTCTCTTGAAAAAAAATAACAACTTGACTATACCTGGCAACTCTGATTTTCGGCAACATTGAAAGTAAAGTTATATAGTATGAACTCAAAATGTCGACTCTTTTGCTGCACACAAAAAATGTCCCCTTTTTCTCAAGAATACTATTTTGCTCAAGAAATGTATTGAGCAAAGTTTATGATCTAGGGAACAGCCGGTTAAAGGTGATTCTTATCGCTGGTTATTAACTAAAGTTAATTGCTATGAAATGGAACGCTTTAGTGGAAGTCCTCTCTAAGCTACACTTACTCATTACTTTGAATAAATGCATTTCTTTGCTACAATTACGATTATTATTTGCTGCTCATTATGTCTTACACGATTATTTAGCAACATGCACTGAGTATCTACTTTACTAGCGACACGTAGGTTCTACCTGTTTGCACCTACTTTGAGCGTTACAGCTGTCCCCGTTTATCATAAAAAAAATGATGCAAGAATTACTACAAACATGTTGGGGGTCACTGTAATAGGTAGATATCATTTTCCCTTGCAATTCGCATAGATTATCTGGTCGAGGGCACAGTGCTCAAACAGTTCTTCTCACCTCATGTTACAGGTTCTCAATTGAACTGAGGTCAGGGGAAATTATTGGCCACTGAACAAATGTAATATCACTGATATATTTCTGAAACCACCCTTTTCAACAGTATGTATATCGTCATTTGGGAAATTATCCAGAAATCCATATGCTAGCCACAAGCCTCGAAAACCGTACTGTTTAGAAGTAAACTGAATCGTTACTCTTACCCATCTTCTTCTTACCGCGTATATTACAATCACAGCATGAACTGACGTAATGTCCGTGCTACCAGCAGCTCTGCAAATCTGACATCTATTGTGACACATATATAACGTAGCTGTTGTTTATAATTTAAAAAGAGGAATCATCATATTGTATCATTTGAAGTTCTACGTTGGATGTCTCTAGCTCTGGAGCTCAAGCTTCTTATTTTACTCCAGGTACTCTTAAATTTAATATTAATGACGCATGTTACTTTATGAAGAGAAACTTTTATTGAAAGTTGAAATCAAATTTCTGTACGCGGTGTGATACAATGAATATGAACAAACATATCATAGTACTTATAACTTTTAAAAGTATGTCACAAGAACCTATGTTGATATTCAAAGCTTTATTAGTTTTTGTATTTTACTTATAACAAACCTTAAATATAGCTTAGAAGACATTTCTCATTGGAGACGACACAACAGCAGTAGCAAAGAAAAATATTTTGGAGAGGAATTGGCTACGGCCTCATTCAATATATAACCCCAGCATTTTCCTGATTCAATTCAGGGAAACCAGGGAATATCAGTCAAGATGAAGTGTAACTGGAACTTCTGAAAGGAAAGCTAACGATCAACTAATTATCGTTACTGATTTAGAACTATTTTAATGACTCGTGAATCACTCGAAATTTTCAATCAATGAACATACAGTGCACTGCTTAGTTTTGATGATCAATTTCAATACTATTGAACAAATACTTACTTACTTTGTATTTTGAATCCAAGAAGTTTGGAGTTCTAATTCCGGATGTGACTTGGATATTTATGAATTTTTTAAACAAAACTCATACTATTGAAGTCTGTCGGGAGTTACTAGCATGGCCAAAACAAAGTTAGATCTTTGCGTTCTCAATACTAGCAAATATTATATATATATAGTTTCGAAATTTGGACTAAAAATGCTTAAAATACAAAAGTTAATAAATAATCAGAGATTTTGTTGATCGGTTTGCAGTTTGTGCTTAAAAGTTACTATTTTTAACAACATGTGTACAAAATTTGAGAAGTATAGGTTAATAACTTCTGCTGCCTCTGCGGCACCGAATTTTGGAAATTAAAGGCAAATGTTTATGTAAATTCACATTAGATCTTGATAAAACAGAATTTTAAAAATAGAACTCACTAAACCTAGACTAGCATGTGCATAGCGCTTTATTGTAAGCTTATGTAGCCAAATTCTTTCGAGTCCTAATCGAAATTGGCATCAATTCTCATTCTATATAGGTTCATATAAAAGTAACGTGGAAATACTATAAGAAAAAATATGTTTCATAGAATTGTCAGGGGAACACACAAACTAAAATTGAAAATGGAATAGTTCAATGTGCACAGACTTCACACACAAAGCGCTTGGTCCTTGGAGAGAATCCAGCACATGCAGAATGGCTCGAGTTGGAACAAAGCTGACATTGCAACCAATGTTCTCCAGGTTTAGACCTACTATAAAGTTCATTACTATAGATATATGATTCATCACCATTAACTTCAGCGGTTTCCAAATCCTCGGCTAAGGCTCTAGACTCGTCGTCTTCACCATCAATATCAGTAAAAATCCTACGTTTCACAGTTCTTCTTGATCTTCTTTGTGCTGTAGGTCTAACTTTAGATTCCGTCTTTGCCTTCAGTTCCATGAGATACGGGCTACTTGTGAGAAGTTGGCTTCCTGTAGGTGTCCTTTCTTTTCTGTGTTCGCGTGTCCTTGGAGGTTCGTGGTACTGGCAAAATATGTTCATTGAACTTTTATGGGGAGACTGCTACAGGCGCCTCTGAAACTCTATCCAGATCTGATGTAGATAAATCTGGTTGTGAAGGAGAAATGCCCTTAAGGAAAATTTATTTTTATCTTGCTGGTTTGTGACATGTTCACACTGTGCACTGGAATACACATTCGGTTCTTTTTCATCCATTGGCTCAGGGTAATCCGTCGTAGCAACTGGTATATATAAATGGACTGGAAAAATATTTGGGTTGAAAGGACATATGTCACTTGCTTTTGAATCCACTAAGGGCATTGCGCGCTGTTGCAGATTTGAAATAAGCATTTGCAAACAATTTGGCGACTTTACCAAGAGTCACGGGTTTTTCCGGATATTTTTTTCAATCACATTTCCACCTCTTGATTCTAGTATGATCTAAGTGGTCCAAAGAAACCCACATCTAATAGTTGAAAGCGAAACGTACAGTGCGGTGGCAGGCATAACATTAACATTAACACTCCATTGGCTTTGGCGTACTCAATTGCTGGAAGAAACTTATGGCTACCATGACCATGCAACAGAAGAAGAACTTTGTCTTCTTTCGATGGTTTCGCGAAACTAACGAAGTGTTTCATCCAGATCTCGAAGAACTCTTCAGTCATATAACCATATTCTTGATAAAGTTCTAAGGTGGCTCACCGTCGTAAATATCGGACTTATATGTATTTCTTGGGTATATCAGTGCTGGCGGAATAAACTGTCCAACTGAGTTACAGGAACATACTGCTGTAACGGTTGAATACCTCTTTCTGCGCTTGTAAGGGTATCATCTTGTTTCATGCCTTTCCTGGCTAAGACTTTGGATGCTTTCTGAACAGTTATAGTGGATGATTCATCCATATTGTATATCCTAGTAGTGTCAATATTTTCATTCTAAAGAGAATCACTTAAAAATATTAAAGGGCTTTTGAACTTGTGGACGATTGAACGATTGAGTCCAGGCGGCAGACGTACCTTCTGTATTCCTTAAGGAAAGCTCTGGGTGTCTTGAACGGAAAGTTTTGGTCAGTCCCATCCAGCATCCTTTTTCACTTTGTTGATAGGATGCTGCATCTTCCGCTGCTCAGCAATCTAGTATGCTAACTTTTTAAGGTCTTGTAGTGTGATGCCAAAGAAAAAGAGATTCCATATCTACAATGCGGTCAACAGAGCTTGTTCCAGCTCTGATGGTAAAGATAGAATGAATCTTCCCAGTACTTTTGTTGCTCCCGATGCTCAAATATTTCTATAGCCCATATTAATAGAAAATAAATATCATTTACAGTAAACGTATTTGAAGACAACTCCTTTAAACGCTTCAGAACTTAGACATATTAAACCAGGGCAAAGTGGCATAGCACAATATTTTCAGTGCAATTTTCTCTGACGCGTAGGAACAAAAGCAAGAGGGGGCTGCATATTATGTGAAAGCTTAACCTTGAAGTTTCTACTTAAACTACCTATAATTGAACTAACGTTACAACTGATGTGCGTAAATGTATGTGCTTGCTCGTGCTGCATAACTGATTCAACTTAAAGAACAGAATAAAATGAAAGTTTTACCCACCAAAATCACTTTTTCGCTGTCAGCTCGTACTGCGTTCCACGTACAACGTCGCCATTTTCACTCACTAGTGTTGCTAGCAAAAACTCTTATTTAAACCAAATACTACGTGTTTCTAACCAAACTTTTAGAAAACACTATGCCATTTTATCCAGGTATACCATTTTGGACTGGTCTGCCCTATATTCCACCTTTCAAACATAGAAATTAGAAACATTATTGCTTTTGTACCTGCCGCATGGGAACACAAAGTTTTTCCTGCCTTTCAAACAAACAAATAAGAAGTGCATTATTGCTATTCTATCTGATTCCTGCTCGGCGCCGTTGTGTAAAAGCATGCACCACAAGAATTGGTTTCTGCTAGTCGTAACCTGTTTTCACATGTTTAATTAGTAAAGTAGTATCCTTTCAGTTACCGCGCGATCTTTCAAGTTGTACCTGTAGTGGTGCACCTTGTATGTGTTTTGTTTTATCGTTTTTTAAGGAAATTGTCTTTTAGTTTTGTGTATCTCAAGGTCATTCATTTTAAACAAAATATTGGTAAAATTATAAATGACAAAACCATCGCAGTCGGAGTTTTCACGTCGGCAAACGTTGGAATGCCCTATTTTTGGAGCACTGAAGGATTGTTTACATATGCTGCCAGCCAACGTATGAGGACGTTATAAGATGTTGCAGTCACGAGAGATGACGTATCGGTTGCGAAACTGATGGAAACAAGGAACCATGCTTTTCAGTTATTATAGAACGTGTTGCTTTGAAGATTAGAAATTCAAACCTCAATGAATACATTCCTTTAGTTTCACATAAACGTGTTTGTGATATGGTACACGCATACCATGGAAAATATCGTTCAATTATGAAAAATATAGACGTGTGTAAAAA
>JAGDQP010029603.1:0-19764 GCA_022664845.1 Lepisma saccharinum | reverse complement strand
CTTGATTCTATATATAGAATTGATGTGCACTCTTAAACCCTATGATAGTTTCGTTGGCTCCCTATATAGAATTAATGTGCACTATTAAAACCTATGGTAGTTTCCTTGATTCTATATATAGAATTAACGTGCACTACTAAAACCTATGGTACTTTCCTTGACTCTCTATATAGAATTAATGTGCACTATTAAAACCTATGGTACTTTCCCTGACCCTCTCTATAAAGTTAATGTGAACTCCTAAATCCTATGGTACTTTCCTTGGCTCTCTATATAGAAATAATGTACACTATTAAACCCTATGCTACTTTCCCTGACTCTCTGTATAGAACTAATATGCACTACTAAAACTTATGGTGCTTTCCTTGTCTATATAGAATTAATGTGCACTCTTAAACCGTATGGTTCGTTCCTTGATTCTCTATATAGAATAAATGTGCACTATTAAAACCTATGGTACTTTAGTTGACAATCTATATAAAATCAATGTGCACTATTAAAACCTCTGGTACTTTCATTGACTATATAGAATTAATGTACACTATTAAAACCTATGGTACTTTTCCTTACCCTCTATATTGAATTAACGTGCAGCATTGAAACCTATGGTCTTTCCTTGATTCTATATATAGAATTGATGTGCACTCTTAAACCCTATGATACTTTCGTTGGCTCCGTATATAGAATTAATGTGCACTATTAAAACCTATGGTACTTTAGTTGACAATCTATATAAAATCAATGTGCACTATTAAAACCTCTGGTACTTTCATTGACTATATAGAATTAATGTACACTATTAAAACCTATGGTACTTTCTCTGACTCTCTGTATAGAATAAATGTGCATTCTTAAACCCTATGATACATCCCTTGATTCTTAATATAGAATTAATGTACACTATTAAAACCTATGGTACTTTTCCTTACTCTCTATATAGAATTAACGTGCAGCATTGAAACCTATGGTCTTTCCTTGATTCTATATATAGAATTGATGTGCACTCTTAAACCCTATGATACTTTCGTTGGCTCCCTATGTAGAATTAATGTGCACTATTAAAACCTACGGTACTTTCCTTGATTCTCTATATAGAATTAATGTGCGCTCTTAAGTCCTATGGTACTTTCCTTGATTCTCTATATAGAATTAATGTGCACTATTAAAACCTATGGTGCTTTCCCTGACTCTCTATATAGAATTAATATGCACTCTTAAACCCTATGGTACTTTCCTTGACTGCATATATAGAAATAATGTACACTATTATGAAAGTCCCCAACCTAAGATCCCAAAAGAGGATCACACAGACAAATAGGGTCGCCAGGAGCCTAGAGTATCCACGCAACGCATCGAACCTAACCTCTAGCTCCTACACCCCAGACGTGCGGCGCAGAAATGCCTTCCAGATTTAAGAATATCTGGAAAAGAGGATTCGAGATCCTTGTGATCGCTGTAAAAAAATTAATTTAGATCAGGGGAGGAAATACCGGTAAGGCGACACTTAAAATCGTTTAATTAGATCGTCAGTTCATATTCTGAAGTAGCAGCTGGTTCAGATTAGTGACAGATCAAGAAAGAAAAAAACGCAAATCTTTACTTGGGAAATAATCTCAAACGATGATAAGCATAACGACTCAAATGTGACTCATACGGTGTCTTTACTCACTTCGAAGTCTACAGGGTGGCAAAAGACCATGTCTTACCTTTACCTTAGTAGGGCCCACACCTGTAGTCTGTAATCGCAATTCCTGAAATAAAGACGAACGAATACCAACGAATGACGGTCGCAACTCAATCCAAACGTAGTGTCATAACGCAAAATGCAAATAATATTTATTCACACAAATCACATGCTGGAGTCACTTCACATGTTAACGCAGAAATAACCAGAAATTCAATATATAGTTCCTTTCCCAAGTTATCACTTCTCAGCTGGCGAAAGAATGGTACCACTGGTCTACGGATTTATGAACCGATCTAATCTAATTAAAACGTATCACTCAAAACGATAGGTTTACCGAAACACAGAAATAATTAGTATCAATTGCTGTCAACTTCACGAAACGATTAGTAGCTAAATTCCAATGAATATCAAGTCAAACATTAAATAACTCACTGCACATTACAAATATTACTAAACGCTGTATGAGGATTATCAGCTAATGCCTTAAATCATACCTGGTTAACTGAGAGGTTTCTATACTACTTTCACTGAACATAAACACAAGATTGTTCGAAGAAATATAAAAACTTCAGAATTTCAATTTATTACTCTGAATTTACATTGTGCACGTTTTCGGATATGATAGTTTCATAAGAATCTGAACAGAATTACTGTTGAGTTGTAGGAACAAACAAATTTGAATCGCTGGTATACATTGAATTAATTAAGCAGAACTGAAAGTTACGTAGTCACATATAAATGTCCATAATTTCTATAATAATTAATAAATTTTGTTGCTATTTTCACAAATTATTCCCAAAACATTGTTATTTAATTTAGAAAAGTTTTATCACAGCATTACTTACACGAAAGAAGTTCTAGTCCAAAATACTTCGTAAAGAAAGAAGCAATTTATCACTATTAAATGTGTGACGTCATTACAGATGATTACTACCTTATACAAAAGAAGTTCTGAATAAATCTTGAAAATGCAAAATATGACTTTTTCATCGGAGAATAGTGGCCGGAGTTGAAACCAAAATTATCGAACCATGTCGAATAATATAAAATTTACTATTAACTTCAAAACGGTACGCAAAGATAGTCGAACAGACATGTTGCTAATTTGATTAAGTAAGGAAAAATATGCGGTAGCTGTCAAACATCGCTAACCGGGAAATTCGAATGGATTTGGAAACTGGAGACGAAAAATAGGCATATGACTATTGAAATCTAACGATCCGGTACTTGTAATGTAAGAATTCGGTTAATAGCGGCCCCATACTGAAATTTAGAACATATTGTACATTTTGATAAATAATCTCAAAACAAAATAATAAATTTAATAAGGTGGAAATTCCGATATAATGTCGCTGAAAAGTCCTGATAGCACTCGTATCGGTTCTAATCTTCTTAATTCGAATAATATATTTTCCGGTATGGACGAAAATAGTCGAAATCGAAAATTATGCTAAATTTAGTGTTTATATCTACCTCTCGTAGACAGGGCTTAGGAAGTACAGATGACGGAGGCCCATACGTCCATTCGTCTCGTTATTAAAATTGGAACTGTACTAACATGGCGTGGGACTCTTAAACCCTATGGTACTTTCCCTGACTCTCTCTATAGAATTAATGTACACTATTAAAACCTATGGTACTTTCCTTGACTCTCTCTATAGAATTGATGTGCACTATTAAAACCTATGGTACTTTCCCTGACTCCCTCTATAGAATTAATGTGCACTATTAAAACCTATGGTACTTTTCATATACCTAGGTAGCACTAAAGACCTCTGAAATATAACTAGAGTTAGTTTAATCCTTTTGGTTCATTTCTTGCAGTGCAGTGCAATTTCTTTAAATATCGCCATAGGTGAACTGACATACTATTTTAAAAATCTTTTGATTATATTGATAACAAATATCTAGGCTTTAAAATTGACAAATTCAAAATTGACAAATTCGGGAATTACAGCAATTTTTTAAAAGAAATCTAATTTTGAATTCTTAGATGCTATAAAGCAAAGAGTTCTCAATTTAGGAAAATCTTGCCGTATCAAATTTGTCAGCTGCTTTTCGCCAGCCTTCATGCAGTTATAAGGGCCCATGATACATTATATTAAGGTCTATTTTCTTTGCTGTTCGAACTTAGAAGACTAGTGAATTTATAGTTGAAACAATGATGTTTTACATAGGAAATGTTAGTAGAGAGTACTTCGAACATTTATTAAAATAAATTTTTTCCGTTAAGTGCAAATATTGACTTTGTGTATTACCTAACATTTCGAAAAAAAAATTTTGGTAAAAGTTTTACTGAAATTTTGAAATAACTAAGGACATATGGATTGAAGTTATTTGATATAGTTTGTAATAAAATACTCCAGAGAACTGAAGAAATATTTTGAATTATAGGAAGAATTTAAGTTTCTAGAGATCATACAACTTCGAAGACATCTTTACTATAAACAGAAAAACTGAATTCTTACCTAAATATGCTCTCATCCCGTATATACAATACGTTAATTTCTAATTACGGTATTATTCAAGGAAGATATCTATTTTTGATCATAATTACCGTCGGCAAAATTCAATTATCTTTAACTCAAAATCCCGGGAAATAACCTGCTTCTATTCAAGGGTAAAAATATATGTTTGTGTTTACTAGTACACTGTGTTTCACTAGAAAAGCTCGGTGGCATCGCTTCCTTATGCTCGCCGCATACTGTGAAAATATATATACAGATAGAGACAGTGTGACAAAAAATATATTATATCCATGAAACTATGTTTTATGCATACTATTTGTACATAAGAGTTGTACAAATACATAATTAATACTCTTGTAAACAAACAACTACTTATGGGTTTCTTCTAATGAGCCTGTTGCAGTAGGGTTCTGAGAAGTATTATTTCAAAGCACATCATAACGTAGCCACGTCCCGCAGCTCCCCCCGCGCTTTTTTTGAAAGTATAGGAATAGCTATCGGCACGTAACAAAATGGGAGCCATTTAAAAAAAATTGAATTTTAAAATAGGGTACCAACGCTGACAATTGGGTGCTTGGGTATAGGGAACAACCACAGTATGTTTCGATTGTGTAGAATATGTATAGCCGGCCGGGTGGTCGAGCGGTCTGTGATGGTAGGCCATCGGCTCGAAGGCTCCGGGTTCGAGTCCCGGTAGGGACGTGGGTGTGTATTTTAACAGGTAAAGGCGGATCGTGACGGACCGAAGTTTAAAGTCACAAAACTGGCCCATATCAAAATAAAGTTTTAGAATATGTATACTTGAATCTTGGTGCGGATACGTCGAACTAAATGGAAGTAGTAAATAATAATTTTTTAAAATTATTTGGCAACCCTGTCAACTGTGGTACCTCTATGACGCGTCCCAGTACGTAAATACAAAGTTTGGTTCTAATATACGTTCAACGATATGGAAGCAATTATTTTTTTTATTTTCCGAAATTGGTTGGCAACACTGATAACTGCGGTACCGGATGTACCCACATGAATGGTCCCAGTGTCAAAGTTTGTGTAAATCAATGCGGTTACGTCCAATGGTAACAAAAATGAAATCTGGATTTTTTTTAAAATTGTTTGCCAACCCTGACAAACTATACGGTGCCTGAAGTGCCTGTATGGCCTGTGCCAGTACCTAATGAACATGTATGTCAAATCTAGTGTAAATTAATGCACACGTGTAGATTTGTATTAATGATGGCATTTCTATAAGTTAAATTTTAAATTAGTTTGACAACACTGACGAATGGAGTGCTGAGATTGGGTACACCCTAAACTTTCTTGTATTGTGTTGAATTATAGTCCAAGCAATATGTACTTTTTACCTGGAAAAATAATACAGAGGTTTTTAAACTTGGTAGTTTTACACAATTTCATGTCATGAGTAACATTCTAAATTTGCGACGTCGATGTGTTGCCGCTCGCACCGCCATATTGAAAAAATGCCGCCCAAAACAGTTTTTGTATATATTTCACTTGAAAAGCATTTTAGAGCAAAGTGTGTTATTAAAAAAATAATCTACACAAAATTCTCTACAAGAAAGGCTACTTCCGTTTTCCTTCTAGGATGCACGGTTTAGGCGGTAGAGTTACTTCTAGTTCTGCAATTTCCCCCCACATTGTTTTGTAACAGCAAAGGCCAAGCAACAGCGAGCTGAAAATTGACATACTTGGAAAAAATACAGAAGTTTTAAGTTTAACACAGATTCAGCACTGAGTAATACACCAAATTCGTGACCTTGATGCGTTGCATTTCGTTCCGTCATATTTTACATATGGCGCCCGAAATGGGATATTGGACCATATTACCTTTTTTTTAGTATTTCTTAGGTACAATAGTTTCGCAAATTAGCAGTTTGATACAGTTTCACGTTTTGAGGGACATACTGAATTTGCGGCCTTGGTACATTGCCGCTCGCTCCGCCATATTAAAAAAATTGGCGCCCGAGATAGTTTTTTCTTTCCTTTATAATATTGTATCTCGCTTCAAAAGCATTTTAGAGCAAAATGTATTATTACAAAAAATAATCTAAACGACTTTTTTTACTAAGTTTATTTCAATTTTTCGTTTAGGCACTAGAATAAGTGCTTGTAGTTTTGCAGTTGTATGCCATTATATAACAGCAAAAGCCAAGGAACTGGGTACTGAAAAGGCCTTAGCTGGATGAAAAAAAAAGGAGTTTTTAAATATGGCAATTTGACACAGTTTCATGTTCTGAATAATGTGGTGGATTTGAGAGATTCAAGTGTTGTCACTCGCTCCGCCATATTGGGCAATGCGCCCAAAATATGTTTAGTTTACAATATCTCACTTTAAAAGCATTTTAGAGCAAAATGTATTATTACGAAAGTTAATCTAAAAGAAAATCTCAACATGATTGGTTATTTCATCTTTCTTGTAAGAAGGATTTCCGTTTAGGCGCTAGAGGCGCTTGTAATTTTGCAGCCATACTCCATTGTGCAACAGCAAGGGCCAAGCAACTGGGAGCTGAAAATGGCGTTAGCTAGATGGAAAAAATACAGGAGTTTTGAAATTTGGCAATATGACTCAGTTCCACTATTGATTTTCCATAGTATGTTCATCGCAAAGAATCAAAGTATTTGTAACACCACCTTTAATTTGAACTTGCTCCATTTTCCTTATCACTGTTTCACGAGGAAGGAATACGTACAAAGTCTTCGCTGTACACAATTTTTAAGCCACTTGCAAACGCTATGAATTTCAGAAGCACTATTTATGTTATGGATCGTGGATTCCTGTCTCGCTGAGTGTTATGGCAACTTAATGAATCTTGTAGGAACTACATACAGAATGTGGAAAGACACTATGATTCAAACTCAATAATTATATTCGACCGGTGAAAAGCTGATGCAACAAAGATAAACACGAAAAGTGCAGAGCGACTTCTGCTACCACGAAAGCAAGCTTCTCCAAATGTATTTTTTGAAGAGTCGTCTTATTTCAATACTCAAGAAAAGGTTCGAGAAATCAAGTTATATGGTTCACCAGGCAACTGAAGATGCTGATACATTGATTGTAAGCACAGTCATCAGTATACCAGGAGAAGACATAGATCTGCTTGTTCTCTTAATAGCACTGGAAAAAGGTCATCCCAATGTTCATTTAAACCAGGGAAAGGAAAAACCGAAGGAAAAGTTTACTGTCAAGAAAGTTTGCACATTGAACCAATAGTGGCACATCATATAGTGTTTTTACACGCATTTAGCGGTTGTGACACGAAGACTACAGTCTCCGGCCAAGGAAAGAACAAGTTTCCGAAGATTTACATCAGCGTGTAAACAAAATTAAGGAGGAACGTGTAGATTCTGATACCATTGTTGAAGCAGGAGAAAATTCGTAGCTAAAATGTATGGAACTCCTCAAAACATACATCTTTTATTGGTCTCCGATATCAACAATTCACCAGATAGGCTATAAAAAGTAAGTTTAACTTCCACCCACAGCAGCAGCAGCACAACAACATTCGTTTTGAACCTACCTTCAAGTTCAGAGTTGAATAGGTAACTACAAGAATCCGGAGGGATGGAATTGGAAGAGAAGTAAGACTAGACATATTCCAGTCAGAACAACAGAAGATCCTGCTCCTGAAGTACTATTTAAATCCCTTTCCTGCAAATACAGAAAAGGATGCGGTTCAGCATGTGGCTGCAGAAAGGCAGGTTGCGTTTACTGCAATGGACAGGATTATGAAAATGTTTCTTCAATTTTCAGTAACTCTGGATAAGAAGATGGAGTGGAAACCGACAGGAACACCCTGTGTGCATACCAAGATGAAAAAGAAAAAGAAGATTTTAGAGAGGGGAGCGATATTCATCCAAACTCTAGTAAAGTAGACGTTAATATACTTGCTCCATCCAGAGCATCAAAACGAAAACAAAAAATGGCTAAATATCAATTAAACCGTGTGGACTAGGCATACAGGGGACATCACAATAAAAAAAACACCGAATACTCTACCTCATAGTGGTGTGGAAAGGAGTTTGAAAGCTATAGAGCTTTGATCCATTACAATTCCTGTAATAAAGAATTTTTCTCAAGATATACTGAAAAGTTACCCCCCTGAGGCTGAAGATGAATGACATCGGCAAAGCTCAGAAATAGACAGAGGATGACATCTTGAATGTCTGCCTTTACTGCGAGGTCGTAGAGCTGACAACTCTTCACCGCTAAAACATGTCAA
This sequence comes from Lepisma saccharinum, assembly GCA_022664845.1. NCBI lineage: Eukaryota > Metazoa > Arthropoda > Insecta > Zygentoma > Lepismatidae > Lepisma > Lepisma saccharinum. The sequence continues at coordinate 11,371 of JAGDQP010029603.1, read as the reverse complement.
GAAATAGTAACAGATGGTTCATGGATTCTCCTGGGGTAAAATATTCCGGACGTAAACTAGTCCCTCATTCGGATCTCCGGGCAATGACTGCTTCAGGGGGCTCCAAGAACAGGATTAAGAAAGACCTTAGAATAGGAACGTAGAACGTACGAACGTTATACCAAACGGGCGCTCTTCAGGTGGCGGTACGCGAGACCGAGAAGTACGAGTTAGACGTAATTTATTAGCGATATAAAAAGTTCGGTGGGAGGGTCAAGATAGCATCCCACAGGGCAAGTACACTTTTTACTACGGGGAAACACAGTATCACGATTTCGGAACAGGATTCCTCATTAAGAACAGTATCCTGCAGGCGGTTCAAAATATTGATTTTGTAAACGAAACACTATCTTACGTTACGATACGTACTCGACGGGGCAACACGGTTTTGTTAAACGTTTATGTTCCGACCGATGTGGCTAATGATAACGACAAAGATATATTCTACGATGAGCTGGAAAGGCTGTTTGACCGAATGCCGAAGTATAATTTGAAAATGGTGTTGGGTGATTTCAACGCAAAAGTAGTAAGGGGAGAAAAATATAGACCTACTATAGGCAAATACAGACTTCACGAAAAGACCAACAACAATGGAGAAAGATTGATAACTTTCGCGATTTCGAAAAACCTACTGGTAAAGAGCACGCATTTTGAACACAAAGACATACACAAATACACAAGGGTATTTCCGGGCGGCAAAACTCTCAACCAGATCGATCACGTATTAGTAGATAGACGAAGACACATTAAGATAATGGATGTTGGGTCGTACAGAGGAGCGGAAGGTGACACCGACCATCAATTAGTGATCACAAAAGTAAGGGGAAAGTTATGCATCGCAAACAGAGAAAGCAAGGGAACAAACCAACTGAAATTCGACGTTAAACGATTAAATAACCGAGCATAAAACAGAATACCAACTTGAACTCTCAAATAGGTTCGAAATTTTAGCCGACTCGAGTAATAATAATGATGATATTAATAATGAAATTGATGTAAATAAGATGTGGGAGGAAATTCGTGAACCAGTTAAGAGCGCAGCGAAGGAACGCGTAGGTGAGAAGAAACAACAGAAAAACAAACCATGGTTTGATAAGGAATGCCTTAAGCTTCATGAGGAACGAAAACAAGCAAAGCAACGATGGCTAAGTAATAAAAGCGAAGCAAATGCCAACTACGCGAAACGAAACGCCACACGCCGGTTCAGAAACAAAAAGCGAGAATATCTGACGCAGAAGATTCAGGAGATAGAGGATAACGGGAAGATAAATAATATACTAGATCTATACAAAGGGGTAAACTCGTTAAGAAAAGGTTACAAGCCGAGGTTAGGAATGATTAGAAATGAACGTGGAGATCTTCAGGCTGATCCGACTATAATTGTCGATGCGTGGAAAAGTTATTTCGACAGACTTCTTACTGTACACAACGGGGAACAAACAGAGGAATTTGAAATCCATACCGCAGAACCGTGGATTCCCGAAGCTAGCGAGATCGAGAACGAAATGTCGATAATGAAATTGAAAAAATTCAAATCACCAGGAATAGACAATATTCCAGGAGAAACGGCACTAATTAAGGAACTACATAAATTGATAAGTGTTGAATATAGAAAGGAGGAGCTTCCAAAGGAATGGAAAACCTCAATAATAGTTCCGATTTACAAAAACAAATGTGATAAATAGGACTGTATTAATTATCGCGAATCTCGTTACTTTCAACCTGTTACAAAGTACTAAGTAATATTCTGTTAACACACCTAAGTGTATACGTAGATGAAATAATTGGAGATCACCAATGTAGATTTAGAAGAAACAGATTCACGTTGGACCAGATTTTTACCTTGAGACAAATCTTGGAGAAGAAATGGGAATACAATGGGACTGTTTACCAGCTACTCATTGATTTTAAGAAGGCTTATGATTCTATCAAAAGGGAAAAGTTATACAGTATCCTGGTACGATTTGGAATTCCGAAGAAACATGTTCAACTTGGGAAAATGTGTCTCAGCGACCTCATAAGCAGAGTATGGATAGGTAATAATATGTTTCAGATTGTTTCAAAATTTGCAACGGATTGAAACAAGACGATGCCTTATCACCGCTACTGTTTAACTTTGCGTTCGAATATGCGATTTTAAACATTAAAGGGGACAAAAAGGGACTATCATTGAATGGTTTGAATCAACTGTTCGTATACGCGGATGATGTAGAATTAGTAGGGAACGATGTAGATGCACTACAAAGAAACATCGATGTCTTAGTAGAAGCGTGCAATGAGATAGGTCTACAGGTAAACATACATAAAACAAAATACATGATAACGAAACGAAACACAGGGAATGAAGAAAATAGAAACATAAGAATTAGGGATGAAGTCATAGAGAAAGTAAACAAATTTAAATACTTGGAAGCATACGTAACAAGCATAAATGAGGTAACGGAAGAAATAAAAAGTCGCTTAGTATCGGGGAACGCATGTTTCTATTCAGTTCAAAAACTTCTAGTATCGCGATTAATTTCAAGGAAATTGAAATTAAAAATATACAGAACGGTTATTCTGCCGGTAATATTTTACGGTTGCGAAAGTTGGAGCACGAACCTAGCAAATGAACATAAATTACGTGTGTTTGAAAATAAGGTTTTAAGAAAGATACACGGACCGAAATGGGATGAAGTGACTGGAGAGTGGATGAGACTGCATAATGAAGAACTCTACGGACTGTACAATTCAATATAATGAAATCACGACGACTAAGGTGGGCAGGCTATGTAGCTTGGATAGGGAAAAAACGAAGATTATATTCTATCCTGGTTGGAAGGACGGATGGAAGGAGCCATAGAGTTAGTTAGTTAATATATATAGTATAGATGTGTGAATATATAGTCTAGATATATACAGCGTAGTCTAGAGTGACAAAGCTATTTTTCTGTGGCTAGACTTTTGGTTACAGTTTTCACTAGTAAACATGTATAACGTGCTTAAGATTGTACCGTTTCTTGTTTTATAATTTTCAGTAATGACTTTTTTTTTTTTAGTGTTACTAAGTTGTTTTACATGTTCTGAAGGTAGTTTTTCATAGCCAACAATTGTAATTTATTTTACTCACTGTGTTCACTTCTGTTTGAAGTCTGGGTAATGAACAATTGTGTGGCTGACAAACAAATTTGTTTATTAGATATTCTGTTTCTGGGTAATTTGCACTTGCCCAATTTGTTGTTTCAAAACAGTTTTCAATCATAATCATGCATATTGTGTGAAATATTTTGTGTGTGTGTGTTTCTAGGTAATTTTGCTTATTTTTAATCTTGTTAACAATCAATAATTAAATAATAAAAAATCCCTTTCGGTAGGCCTACAGGCTGAGGTAGATCGCGAAGTTTTTTTTTTTATTTTCAAAAATTCAAATCTCGACTTATATGAGAGCTATCGAGAAACTATTTATTGATTTGTAGATTATTCATCAAGAGCTGTTCAACAATACCTCACAAGACACACACACACACACACACACACATATATATACATATATATATATACTCGCTTTGTTTCGCTGGGAGCGCTGCCCCCAGACCCCCGTAGGGGGTTCGCCCCCCCCCCCAACTTCAGTGCTTTTGAGAGGATGCGCCTCCTTTATCTTAACCAAAATCTCCCTGCAGCGCTACACCACCATGGTATCCATCTGTACCCTCCCACGAGGGGCTGCGCCCCCAAAAGGAAGGTTTGCCCCATTTATTGTAACCTACTCTTGGTCATACACCTTCAAAGAAAATTTCGTTTCTCTACCTTCAATGATTTGGAAATGGGGTTTTTGGGGCGGCCATTTTGGATCCAAGTTGACGACTTTCTGAAAGTTTTCTTATATTGTCGTGACCTACTTGTGATGGTACAACTTCAAGTAAAATTTCATTTATCCAGCTCAAACGGTGTGCAAAATGGGATGTTGGGCGGCCATTTTGAATCCAAGGTGGCGACTTTTTCAACATTTCGTAATATTTTCTTGAACTACTAGTGACAATACACCTTTCTGTCAAATTTCGTATCGCTAGCTAAAACGATATGGAAAATAGATTTCTTACTTCCGCCATTTTGGATCCAAGATGGCGTCTTTGAACTCATTAGGTAATATTTTCGTAATCAAACAGTGATGTTGTACCTTTATGCCAAATTTGATTTCAATAGCCCCAGCGGTTTAGGCTGTGTATTCTATACAACAATGGGTTCGGTGGCCATTTTGGATCCAAGATGGCGACCGATTTTGCTCATAACGAACTTAACCGAGCTATTAAGCCTAGAAACAACATATAAAAATTTGGTTCAAATATCTTCAAAATCATGGCCGCTAGCCTGTTAATATATATATATACTTTCATATCGTACCGATCTCAATAGGTATATTTTTCTTCGAAATCTACCTAAAAAATGCTGTTTGGACAAGAAACTATATAAAGGAAAACATTTATTTTGAATATGCTACAAAACGCTAAACCTGAAAAGTTGAATGCTAAATTTTAAAATCCATGGGGCGTAAAACTCGAGCTTCTACGTGACACTATTTTTTTTTTACTTGCAAGCCCTTTATTAAATTATGAGGAGCATACCCCTGGGTATAACCTAAATTTTGTCGACATTGCAAGAAGTCTCAAAGGATTTTCTAATGAAAAAGCGATATTATAAAGTATCTTTAAGAATCTAACACGTAAAAATATTTGTTTACATCCTATCTTAGAAATCAGTGAGAATTAGTACATTCAGCTTAAAATTAGAAAATCTGTTGGCTTGAAATTAGATAATTCCAAAATTGCAGTGCTTTCGGCATCATGGATGAAAAAAAATGTGGATTTGCCATTCGGATTTGAAATCGGGATTCTTTCAATCCTTGTGAAATCCGGAATCCTCCTTCACTTACGACTGTAGTGGAAGTGGAAGATTACCAAATGAACTAACAGATATTTCACTAATGCGTGTGGTTTTACACCTTCCCCCACCTAAATTAGAAAAAAAAAACACTTTACCAAAAGTAATTTTCTTGGACAAATCAACCGAATCCAATCATCGCTCTTCTTACATACTTTCCTTTAACTCCACGAGGAAACTCTTCCCAAGTTTCAGACCATTAATCAGCCTTAAATGGTTAGGGAAGAAGCTACACAAATAAAGAAAGATGGACCAAAAAAGAAAGTGAAAACAAAAAGATTGCGGCAATTAGACAGCATCGTGCTGTTTGTGGCAACACTGTCAAAGACAAGAAAAGTCAGCAAAGCTTTTGCGGGAATGAAGTGCCCTTTTAGCGGCAGATAAGTTTCGGTATTTGCGGCTAATAGCCAATAAGCACCACCACTGAAGTTACTATGTCCACAGCTTTCTTGTCAAGCGTGATGGATGTGTACAAGTCACTGTGTTACTTTTATCTAGACACATTAAGCTTTTATTAAAGAATTAATGCTTCTGTCTCGAACGTTGTCCGCAGACACAGGTTCTGCTTTGAGGTTGGATTTACTTTTAGTTTGATGTTGCATTTTGTTTTATTCTTGTTTAACTTCGTTGTTTTTATTTTGTTTGTTTGTCTTTTTGTTCTTTCTCCCGAAGTTCCCTCCAATGGAGTTATCTTTCACTGCGTAGCGACTTCACATGCATCTGCTGTGACAAGCCATCAATCCGGGGTGACTGAAGATGCGTTCGGGGAATCGTTGGCGGAGAGACGGCCATCACTATCATTCAGTGTCATGCAGTTAAAGGAATAAAGTGACATTCTAAACTGATACCCTATAAAGGCACTTAAGGAATACTGGATTATGATCCTTCATTTGTTTATTTCTTTTCTCTTTCTTCATCCATGTATATGTTACATATAAAAGGGTCATTCAAAAAGTTCCCATTCGTGGCATCGTGTTCGGTCCCATGCGCGATGTAAATATGGGTATAACATTTAGCATAGACTATATTGAATGTGTTCAGGTACAATTAACAGGGTAGCAATCGTTTTAGTAGTTGGTGCAACTTGAAAAATCTTCCAAAGTGAGTCCATATTTCACTGGTTGCGTCACAGGTCCCGAATCCGACAAAAGTATACAAAAGAGCAGTGATATAGTTTCTGTCTGCGGAAGGTCATATTGCCCTTGCACACATTCATTGCCGAATGCTCATACTATATGAAGATACCTGTGCATCCAAAACAAGTCTGGTATACTGGTGTCATAAGTTCTAGACACCATTGGACTTCACAAAACACAGAATTGCGGTTATTGTTGCGATTTGGCAGCATGTGTACATTGTCAGAACGCCTGACTGTCTTCTCTTTCTGTATTGTCGCATATTCCCGGAACCTTGTCTATGTGACGTATGTCAAGTCATGTCAATTGTGCAACAGACCACGTACACTGAAGAAAATTAATAGAATTCCTGTTATATACAAGAAAAAAACTTATATTAGTCGCTACAAATGGTTTAGTGAAAGACAAATAGCATATTGTTTTATGAAAGGGCCGGTGTTCTGCAAAAAGAAACATATTGTGTTTATTACAAGGCAAGAATTATCTTTTTTTCCTTAATGACATTATCTGCTCTCTGAGTAGGATATAATTGGCACCATGCAATGAATTGTTTAATAACTATTAGGCCTATCGTTTCTTTAGTCTGTGGGAACAGTGTATTTGTTTATAAGAATCATATAAAAAAAACTTATTTGAATGGGAGAAAATGTGTTCCTGTATTCAAAAATGAGAAAATAATTTATATTCACTTCTTACTTCGAAATCAAGGAATATAGAAAATATATTGTTGAAACTCTCTACTGTGTAAGTACTTCAGGTGGATGTATGGTTTCGCTCGTCCGTTTAATCATGGCCCAAGTGGGTCCATCACTACTGGGTGGGGGGACAAGTTGAACGAAGTGGCTCGGAATACACTTTAAACTATTGGTCCTGTCCTTATCACCTTATTTTCTCAGATGGGAGACAATAACAAACCATCGTCGGTTCACCTTACCGGTATGCTACTCTTTTAATTGCTTTTTAAAACTCACACATTTAATGAAATTCTATTCACAGACATATTAATCCTATTCTAACAAACTACTTGATGTTTGAAAGGAAAAGGAACCATATCAAGAAGGATAGATAAGACTTTAGTTCCTAGATATAACTTAACGACCTGTTCTGTTAAGAGATTTTTTTTCAGTGTAGCTGTAGTTCTGACTGCACAGCACGACCTAACCAATCGGCCACATGGGTATGCGTTAACGGCCTTTGTGGTTGAAATGGATCCAGTTGCTGATATTAGACTGCCGTTCGACACCTTGGCATATTATGTGCTCACAGCTGCATTTAAGCTGTATGATTTGTGGTGTGTTGTACACAACACTATGACAACTAATGCTCACTCTATCACGTGTTTTGGTTACAATATCCGTAAATCATTATAGTCACTTGCACTGATCATTATTTGTAGTACGTATGGACACAAGTTGGTTCGTTATTGTTGATTCCTGTTTTCTTTCGTAATCATTTGTTTCATTATTTGAGTTTGCTTTCTTTTTCTCTTATCCGTATTATAACCATTATCGTCGTTTTCGTGCATGATATCTTCTTCTTTCTTTGTAATCAACATTAATGTTTATGTTCATTTAACATGAAGTTAGACCACTGATTTTAGTCCATTATATTACTGATAATGATTTCACTAATTTTCATAGTTTTCTGTTTATTTTCTTGAGTTCATTGTTGAATACTTAATACTTAAATTTCTTTATTATTGTCTCACATTCAATGGTTTTTAAATTTTAAGGATAACTCATTGTTGACACAGTTGTTTCTTCGTTAATAATCTTCAAGATTAATCGTCTAAAATCATTCTTGTAAATCTTAATAGATTTTTTTTTCTGAATGTCGAAGTATTGTGCAAAAGAGAAGTGAAAATATGTGCGATAAATACCATCAACTGGGGTAAATCTCGGTTTGGAGGGAGCCACGGTGGCTCAGTGGTAGAGCGCTCACCACTTGGAGTCGTCGGTTGGATCTCTACTCATGCCATGTGGTCCTTGTGGTAGACGAACACCGCGTGCGTGGGTTTTCTCGGGGTTCTTCCACTTTCTTCACTCCACCAATTCTCCCATCATCGTCCATCCTGTTTGAGCCAAAGTTACCTAAAGGTCACAAAAAATTAAATTTAAATTCATTTTTTTGGTTTGGGGAACTGTAGGGAAACTGACATCAAATTTGACAAAAAGAAAGTTCTGTTTGTTTCGTGAATGACACATATTTAACTTTTTGTGTCAATATAGGGTGTGAAGTTCATTGATATAATTGGTGTTTGTTGTTTGTTCATATGGTTACAAATAGCTAAGTAAAAACATAATTCTTAAAGTACATTTTTAGTCGAAACATGGTTACCAATACCAAAAGAACCTTGTGTTCCTATGATGCCAAAGTTGAAAGGCGAATACATAATTTAATTTTGTTAGAATATGAGAAAGGACCTTATAAAAAAATTGTTTTTTCCTTTCTATCATCATTTTACTGGAACACTTTTCATGTTTTTTTCTGCAATGGTTCACCGCAGTGATTCCGCCAGACCCTCCTGTGGGAGGTGTTTACCCCCTAAAGTCTCGGCAACACTCCACCCCCAACTTAAAATTTTTTGTTGCGAAAAAAATCGATAGAAACCGTACAAAACTTCACTTACACCTTCCCAATGTTGACTGTACACCCCTCAAACTAAAAATCCTAGCGGAAATCCCTGGTTCATCGTACCGGTATATTGTGGTGTGCGTTTGTTTAAATGTAAAGATAACTTGTTTCTATGGATTACGTGCATCTCCATTCCTCATTTATTTCACTCATCAGCAGTGGAAGAGAAACATCATACTAAATTTGTATTGAATTTATATTTCATTCCCACTGTACAATACAGTAGCTTCTCGAGTTTTTTTTTCTGAGCTTGAAGACCTATTGTCCGGTTTACTTGGTTCTTCAAGTTTAATTGTTGTCATATAAACAAAACTGCAAATAATTGTGATTACAAAGTTGCTCTAATATATTCTCATCGTTTTGCTTTTTTATAAACCAGAAACGGTTTTTTTTCTCACAGGTGAAAACTTCCTACTTGACATTTGAAAACATGTAGATTTTTTTAAAAAAATAAAGCATATATCCTGTCAGGGAATCTTCATTTTCAATATAATTATATTCCATCGTGGTTGTTAAACCGGAGGGAAAGGGATCGTTAGGAACACCAAGACGACGTTGGCAGCATAATATTAAAAAAAGCTTCGAGAAGTTGTTGTTTGTGATGAAAACTGACTTGATCTTGCTCAGGATAGAATCCTATGAAGAACGTTTGTTACTGCAGCGATGAACTTGCTAGTTCCGTAAGCCATAGAGTAAGCAAGTAAGTAAGCCAATGTTTGTACATAACACCAATTAAAAAAATATCAATAATTGCTTTTTGTGTTAACTGATTTTCATGAGTTAGCTATCAAATAAAATGGGACGATCTGCTCTTAAGTTGTCCAAGGTTACGTCTATAAACAGAATATACTACAGCCATGAGCTCAGAATCATTTTTGCCCAAACCTGCCTCATTTTCCAGTGGAAATTTCTATATGGGATTTACGTTTTTATATATTCAATATGGTTTCAGAACTAGCATTAACAAGATTGTAAAGTATATAACAATTGTATAAGAGATAAAATAAATAACTTAATATGACACAATATTAAAAAAATGATAGTAAAAATTTATTTTTAGTGCCCAAAGTTATCGCAGTTAACAGCATCAGGAGTTTCTGAAAACTTTTTGAAGAAAAATTTAGTACACTTCTTTTTTACGGTCATTTTAATACACTCCTACACATTTTTCATAATAAGTTCTGACAGCACCAGGCTGACTTACAGTTGCACCAAATTTTCTCAGCATATAATAAGATTAGTGATGGGTTTAGTGTGTTTCTGACAGATCTGTTGGTCATTATGTCTAAACACAAACTATTGGCAATCATTGTCTCAGTTATTTGTTTTGATTGATTAAACGATCTATTAATATATATTAAAAGGTTTCTTGTATTAATTGTAATAAACGTATATTTAAAAAAAAAACAGAAGGCAAATGTTCCAGTGTAATGCTAAGTGATAGACGACACAAAAGTTCTAAGTCTGTGGGTCGTGTGAAAAATATAATAAGATCAACAAAATCGTAAATTTATTTCAATGCCAGAACAAGTGAGAACACGCAAAATACATAAAATGTCGTCCTTTTGCTTCATCTATGTTTGAATATTAATAACAACGCATCGTTGCAATAATTATCTTTTTACTATAGTAAACGTCCTGGGATCACCTATAACACAGGATTCCAAAAATAGCGTTGCTTTATGTGAGCGATATAAAACTTGTGTGTAAAATCAACAAAATTGCTAAATGTCATTTTAGAAAAGAAACAAAATGTCTAACTTTTCCATGGACTTTATTATTTTAGAAAGCGCATGGAATCAAACCAAACATAAATTTAGGAAACTACCAACCATTTGCTACATTTTGACATATTGAAAATTATTATAGAATAGTCCTAACTGTTTATTTTCAATATCTTTTGGGTCCAAATAATGGCCTTATAAACAAACGCCTAGGCACAAGCTGACAAGGGATGGCAGTTGACATATTTCTCTCGTTATATGTGAGATAGTATTGAGTCTCTAATGGTATCTATTTGGCAACTCGGCTTCCACTTAACCCTTTTCTCCAGTTTCTCTAAACAAGTGCTCTAAAGGCTTCAGGTCAGGATTATGAACTGGCCAATTCAGACTTTTATCTGACCATCTGATCTAGGATCAGCAGTAATATGACATCTGGCATCATCGTCTTCGAAGTAACAAGGACACCATAAAAAGACTCTCACAATGTTAGGAGTAAGTCGTTACCCTAGATGTTGCAGCACATTTTTCGCTGTCAAAATGCCATTAATGGCAATTAGACCTAACTGGCAAACGTCACACCATCAGAATCAAACCCAAATCATAATTTCATCATCATCGTACTGAAATACAACACAGTCAGCGAACAAGAGTTGATCTTTTTGTCTGAACGAAATAGTATAACTCTCATTTGTCATGTCTTGTTTCGACTAAACTCACAAGAACGCTGGCCTAGTCTCTTTATTCTAGTGGCTACGGTCGTTGGCTTCGATTCGGAACTGAGGAAGAAAATAAGTTTCAGCCCATACTTGCTGAGGTTTTATAGCGTTACCTTAAGTTTCAAGAGACAATTGGTCGCAAGGTACTTTGACAATGATCTTGGCAGTGATGTTCCCTGCCCCGTAAGAGAGCTCGTCGAGTGAC
>JAGDQP010029602.1:0-23248 GCA_022664845.1 Lepisma saccharinum | reverse complement strand
TTGTGATTAACTTTAATCAATAAATTTTTATAAATAGATTTGTTTCATGTTTGTTTTTCGATATTTTTCGGCGAATTACAGCAACAGAAGGACCTTTTACGATAGCTTGTTTTGGGAAAATTCGTTTTAGTACCTTAGTCAAGCGCTACTGATCTAAATTTAATTTGGATGCCTTCTTTTCTTTTATTCCAAGCGATTGATATATCGTGGTTACATCTCACACGGATCAGCGCTTGTAATATAAGGGAAGACGGTTTCAAGAGGAAGCTACAAGCAACCAACACGACTAAAAAAACGAGACGCCATAATCTCGGCGTGCAACAGCATGGTAAACTAACAGTCACACAGTTAACCCGTACATATACGGAGTACATACAGTGGAGGTTGATCCACTACACAACAGTAAGAAAACAGATGTAGAAGAGACATCTTCAAATTAGAGAATCTGATTGTAAGGCTCGGGCTATGAAATATACAGAGAATGTGAACTGGAACAGGAGAATGGATGTGACGCTTTTAATGGTACTAATGATGAAGATGACATCCCAACGCATTGAATAAATGTTTCACGCAACAAGAACTTTTGCTATAGAGCTTGCACACAAACACACTATCTTGTAAGATTACATGCAAACACATAACTAGCTTACATTTAAAGATGGAGAAACGACACTGATACTGTACTGACACTCTTAAAGTGCTCTATAAATTTAATGTTGCCTATTGTGATATAGTATGTTACAACTACCAAGGTTATTTTATATAAACTTCAAAACTTAAAGAAACTATTTTCAATCAGATTTCCTTCATATATCTCAAAGAGAGGGTCAGCAATGAATAACATTCTTCGTTGTAGTCATTTGCCAATTAATTCCCCTGAATTTTACACAAAAATGACGCTTCCATCTCAATTCTGTGAGATGTCATACGCGATTAAAGATTTCATTACCAATTTTGACGGCTACCATATTGAGGACATCATAACTCCTAAACCCGACGCAGAATTAACTAGCATCATTTTACAATTCATTTCCTTTTAATTTAACGCAACACTGAAAATTTTCAACTAAAGAATTATGCTTATCGAAAGTTTTCAGCATGTTATCTTGAGTACTTAAAGGTCCTAGAGCAAAGAGCACAACACCCTGTATCACATAAAACCACCTAGCTCGCTCAATATTTAAGATACAACAATGATATTGGCCTCGTTCAAAAGAATAGGTAACGCGCTATCACGTTTATTTGAGGGTGTTTTTCGGTATCTGTGAGAGTTTTATGGTTATTTGCTATTAAAATTATATAGTGAAGAGAGCAAAACAACTTTTTTGGAATAACATCCGCCATATTTAAATGGCATACAGACAGCATACAGAGGCCGTATCAACTTGAATCACTGAGACCAATCATTGTCTTCAATATGACGCAAAAACGAAGTTTCCATCTTAATTCTGAGAGAAGATATTATCGTTTAAGTCAGTGTTTGCGCGTGGACGCCATATTGATGACGTCATAACCCCTAAAGCTGAGCGAGATTCTTTGGGGTTAATACAGGAGGAGCAGTACTACATATTGCAAAAGGTTTCGTTTTGTTGTTTTGAATGTTCTAGTTTATGTCTAATTTCAATGGACTATTAATAAAACACACATACATATGTACACATTACGTTTTACCATATTAATACATAACATATTACGTTTTACCATATTAATACATAACATATTACGTTTTACCATATTAATACATAATTATTTTATAGACTATTCTTGTTCCTTCCTTCTTTCATTTTCTTCATTTTTTCGATGCTTTCGCGGGAAGTTTTCCTATCTGTGAAGATCAGCTGTAATTGCAGCGAACTAAATGTTCAAGTAGGCATAAACCAAATTCAAACATTGTGAAGAATGGATTTTACAGAGGTTCGTTCAAGCAAAATTTTCTTTTCCATAAAGTGAAAGTATTTGTAAAGTATTCTCGAGAAAGAATTTTTAAAATTCTGCATGGCTACTAATTGGCCTTGTCACATGTTCCTCTTTATCAAGTGTAGACAAAGGGATAAGTAAACATATTCATGCACTGAGATGGCGTAGCAGGAAAATTGCCTTACAGAATGCCGAAGGGGAAAAATATTTTGAGATAAAAGGAAAACTTTGCTAATAGTGGCATATCTTACAGTATAATTTGCAGAATGCAGACACTGCTTGTTTCTAGCTATTCGATTCCAAATATCATCAAGTAACCTCGTTATTCATATATGAAGATGTCAGACACACTTAATCTCTCCTCTGTCATTGAAGATTTGAAGTGATGCGCCTCAAAGTGGAGAAATAACGCTCAGATGTACACGTCGTAATGGGGAAATGTTACGAGAATTTGCAATAACACAGTGTAAATATTAGGACACAATTGTACATAATCCCTTGAGGAGTGTATTAGAGTATCAACAGCAGTACAAGGACACTCCTCTCACTTGTTTGCCACATTTCAGATTCGGCTTTAGAAATACTCTTTTTTGTAAATCATTGTTATAGTTGAAAGTCTGCACTTTCATCTACTATTTGTGCTTGGCACAAGATAATACAACTTATTTATTTATTAAGTTTCAGATACAGCTGAAGATTTTACACAGAAACTAAATAACATAGCAACAAACTAAATAACATGAAATTACATTTTAAACAGCACATAACACAGCAATTGATATCAATAACATGACGATTATAATATACAAGTGGAACAACTCAGATATTAGTATTTTAGCGTCGATGGAAAGTATTCTCAGATCCGAAAATATCAATATTTGAATCAAGATTATTGTACATAATTACTAGTCTATGGAATAAGGAGCGCTGCAGTATACTTAGCCTAGGCTTGGTACAATGAAGGAGATTATTATTTCTGGTTATTCGCAAGGGAACACGGAAGTAAAATTTAGATATCAACTCTCCAGTTCTAAGATTCCCGTTAAGTATCTTGCATAAGTACATCAAATCTGCAAGCTTGCGACAAGAAGAGGGAACGTGGAGACCAAGAACCGATAATAACTCGGGTTTGCTGAAGGTACGTACTGATGGTATTCTTCTTTTGACTATAGCAAGAAAAGAAGTTCAGAACAGAATCAATATGAGATAGATTAGAAATACTAGCCATGTTCCAAATTGGGGAGCAATATTAAATTTTAGGGGAGATGAAGGTTTTGTAGAACATACTCAATGAATGAAGGTCCTTAATTTCTGTAAATCTATATAGACCAAGTAAGCGCATAGAACTGTTAGTTCTAGAGGTCACGTGATCAGCAAACGTAAGTTTTTCGTCAAATACCACTCCAAGGTCCTTTTGAGAAGAAACTTTAGCGATAGGATTATGATTATCTTCAATGATATAGGCAGATGGAATTTGATTCCTCTTTAAAGAAATAGTAAGAAAAGAAGATTTTGAGGGATCTATTTTCAAGTTCCACGCATTACACCAGTCCAAGAGGTCAGAGATGGAATTTTGGAGATCAGCAACATCCTGTAATGATCTGATTTCTCGAAATAATTTCCAGTCCTGTCAGCAAAAAGAAGAATTTTGGTTTTAAATGAAGAGAGATAAGATGGGAGATCGTCCATATATAGAAGGAAAAGGAGAGGGCCCAAAACACTACCTTGAGGTACACCAGAGAGAACGGGAACAAAATTAGAAGATGATCTAGAAAGAACAACACGTTGCTCGCGGCCAGTGAGATAGTCTCGCAATAATGAAGGGAAGTTACGATGGATATTGAATCGGTGAGTTAATTTATAAAGAAGAAGATTACAATCAATTCTATCGAAAGCCTTACTAAGATCTAGATAGATGACATCAAGCTGTGTGTTATTGGACAGGGATTTGGGTAGCATCAGAGAGTAACAAGGACAGGTTGGTAAGAGTGGAACTACCAGGAAGAAAGCCATGTTGAGCAGAGTCTAGATAGGGAGAGACAAAATTATAAAGTCTATCTTTGATGATTTTTTCACACACCACAGACAAAATAGATAAAAGAAACATGGGCCTGTATGAAGAGACATGGGTCTTATCTCCAGATTTCAGAATGGGAACAATATTAGCCTCCTTCCAAGAACAAGGAAACACACCTTCGGCAAAACGCCTATTTAAAAGACGAGAAAAAGGGTAAGTCAATGATTCAGCAGCATTACGTAAAAAAATAGTACTAATGTTAACAGAACCGGGAGAACGATTTAGAGGTAAAGATCGGCATTCATAATTCAACTTATCAAGATACGAGAAATACACAGAGCATCAAAAATAATCTTTGACGCTTTCAGTTGGATAATTTTCTCGCCTCCAATAAAATACACTTAAAATTGCCACTGATGTCACTATTTTAATTTACGTATAGTTCAATGTCAACATCTGACAGATGATTGATTATCCAGCGACAGACTGCTACCCGTGTTCATAGGACTCGCCGCACTTTGCTCATATTCTCGATTGAAATCAATCGACTGTACTGACGATACTTGAGTTTCATCTGTGCGCAAATTAATTGTCTCATTATTTAAAGGCTTTAGAACTGATTCTCGCTGGTGTTTTTTTTATTTTATTTATTTTAGAAAATACCCAGAGTACCCTAAGCAAATCTTTTGTTCACTTTTCAAATATTTGGCTTTACAGAAATCTACTTATCTACGTGTCCTCTCACGGAAACGAAATATGCCAGTTCTTTTCGGAAGCCGAAACCTGACTATTGTTACTGCTCACTGTACTTTTTCCGCTTCCACTGTGCAAGTCTAGACCCTTAGTTTAATGAAAGAGATTTGGGAAAACAGCTTTGGAACTGAACGCACGTGCAAATTGACCACCAGCTGACAAGTATCATTACTCGTTAGTAGAGCTAGGATGTTTATGTAATTCTACATTCTATTTGCGGTAATGTAGAACGTAAGAATTAGAAATGTTCACAAATTGTTACATTAGTATCATTATATATGAATTTTATTTTACATATTTCGTTCTATGTTACATATTTAGTGTTGATTTTACATAAACCTACACACTTTGCACTTTTCTGTCTGAACTTTGCTTTTAGATTACAATAATATAATGCGCCACGGAGGAGAGAGCGATTCCAGATTTTCAGTATAAAAAGGGTATTGGAAAACAATACTGACAAAACACCTTACGAGATTCCTGATATGAAAATAAGAAAAAAGTATAGACCAGGAGTCTCAATCCCTTCAGTGATTTTTACTGGTCCAGAAACAAATCCAAAATTACTACTATTTTGTTCATTGCATATAAAACAATATAATTTAAAACACAAGAAACAATTTCGTTCTTAAGAATTATTAAGACTAGCCAATTTGGTCTGCTGACAAAAAGGGTTGGAGAGCCCTGGTATAGACCAACAAGAGTGAACAAATGCTTCGTTGCTGCGCTACAGACTGCTGAAAATGTGGGAAAATTATTTCTAGAGCTGTGGCAGCTGATATTTCCAATACCATTCACAGTAGAACTGAGGCAGCATAGTACATTCAAAGATTTCAAACCAGCTCTGTCTAATACACACTTCAAAATTATGCAATGGATGCGCAAGGGATTCCCCAAAGGAATTAGGAGATTCCCAGACATTCTCTGAAGTAAATGTAGGTCGAAATAAGTACGTCAGGATCACAGTGACAACTTGCGACGTGGAAAGGTCGTTTTCAGCAAATGTTAATGTTTATATTTGCAAGATTTATTTGATATTGAATATACTACGTAAGCTACAGAAAAATACTGTGCATCGAAGTCCTAGTGAGGTGAATTACGAAAAACATCATAAACGTTGAGTGTGTGAAAATATAACAATGTTTATATAAAATATAATGTTTATCCCTGCAGTACATACTCGATCAGGGTTCTCACTCATTTGCCAAGATCAAATTCCCTGACTTTTCAAGGTTTTCCACGTCGTCACTAAGAAATTTCCAGGTACCCCATTTTGTATATATATCATAATTCCATGGGAAAATAAAAGATCATAGTTGCATGAAAATAAAGATACATCAAAATATTTCACTGTATTCTTTTCTTAAATTGCTTCATGATTGGAACATTAGCCTCCAAGTAATTTCAAAAACGATCTAACATTAAATGCATGCTATAGCTAAATAAAATTCTAACAATAAGCTATCAAATTCCCTGACTTTTAGAGGTTTTCAGACATTTTAGTGAAATTCCCTGACTTTTTAGTACTAAGCTGGATTCACTGACTATTCCAGGTGAGTGGGAACCCTGTCGATTTATCTGATATTACATATTTTACCTTAATTACAGATTATTCTACATATTCAATTAGTTCTTGCTACATATTTATGCACATATTTCGTTATATCGTAATGATCTTTTGGATTATTGAAGTCCTTAATAGGTAGAACGTAATGATACACGGGATTGTGTTTTCTCCCAGAACCAGTTTACTATAAAAAATATGTACAAGTACGAATTAGGTTGATACAAAGAGCGTCCCGAACCGGGATTACAAATGAGTTTACAAAAACTTGTGGCCTTCTTCTTTTTGGGTTTATGCCTCAGATAAGTAGGTTAGAGTCCTGCACCAGTTCCGTCGCAAAACTGTGTACAGAAAGAAATAGACACCAGTTCCGTTGCAAAGTGTGTATGAAGGATTGCTTCGTCTCCGAAGTCGTAAGCAGGAAGATTAGAGAGAGGCGATCACCCAGACGAGGAGTGATGATCGTTGCCTTGATGTTTGGATATTTATAGGGTCATTTTCCTCCAAGTTTCTCCTTCTGCTGCGCCAACTCCATCTAGCTGCGACTCCAACCCAATCTTCGGTCTTTGATCGAACTGTTGTCGTCGTCTGCTTTTACGAAGGTTTGTGTCACTTACTATTTGTCTACGTTTAAGATGCTTGTAGTACATATTTGCTTACACAGAGTAGTACACACATTTTACTATTTGTGTATTACTGAATGAGTGGCAGGTGCTCTCAGGCACGCGGATCATTATATGCCCCCTCCCTTTGTTTACAAAAAAAATAGAGACAAGGATAATAATTTTTGGGGAGCTTTTTTTTTTTTTTTTTTTTAGATTTAACAGTATGCACTGCTATTTCACTTGTAAAAAAATATAAAAGACACTAAAACACTGAGGTTGGAGTATGAGTACAACACTTCCCTTTGTAACAAAAAAAAAAAAAAAATGTTAGGCACTGGCGTTGTCATTTCCTTTGAATGGGGTACAGATAGCGCGCTATTTCACTGGAGCAAGCAGAATCAGTCAGAATGACGTCACTTTCTTTAAGACAGTGAAGCGTATCTGTTTGCATTGGGTTTGTTAATATTTATATACGAGGTCGTTAGTAGTCTGTGGTGTCAATGCACTGTCCGTATTATCGACCATTTGAGAACGAATGTTCAATGTGAGACGTGCCATGTATGGTTTCACTATTAGTGTGTATGAACATTATTGTATTGAGTTCACCTCTATTTTTTTTCTTTCACTTGTAAGCTGGGTCGTGCGTCGAAACGGTGTAAACTCCACAATAACTTACGTCGCAATGCAGTAATTTCCCTCAAACGTGATGTAACGGGGATTTGCTGTTGACTGATACTAATTATACATTAGTAGGTGATGGCGCTCTTGCTGTATAATCAGAGTTCCTGATACCCCATCGGGGTATACATGTTGTTAGCAATGACTATTACGTCCACTATGGGAATTGCTTGCACTTGAGCCCGTAGGGATTGTTCCTTTTTTCGGTAACACCCGTTTGTAAGTGAAATTAAACTGGCGAAAACAATCCATTTTTGTGGATGTACTCGTACTTGGGCTTCACAAATAAGGAACACTTGGTGTTGGGAACATAATAAAATGTTCGTTTCAAAATATTGGTGCTCCATTTTCATTGCTTTAAATTTGACGGGAAAAATGCCCATTGGTCAAAAGACTTACTTGGCATTTACTACACTGGTTTTATGTTGATTCGTAGTAACAGTATAATGGTCAAGTTCGCTATGCAAGGTACTTGAAGTTTAAAAAGTTTGTAGATAGGTGGAAAATACGTGTTGTTTACTTCACTGTCTATTAGTGTTAAGTACATGTCACTTAAATTGTTTGTTTCACTCTTTTTTTTTTCACAAAATAATCGTATGTTAAGAATGAATTGCAATTTAGTAACTCTGTATGTATGAGAATGTTGCTTTTTGCTGACGCATAGGTTCTACGTGGCTTGAGCGCGCGGCCTTTTTCCACCTGTACGCGTGCCGTAGCTGTGACGTCATGCGTGTCACTACGAGCGCTGGCTTCGTGTAAAGGTCGCGTAATACTGTAAGGTCGAAGAGATTCCTCTTTGCAGCACTCATGCTGACGATGCGGAGCATTTATTTTCCGCTTCCTCGTCTGGTATATATATATTTTTTTTTCTGTCTATAAAATGTTTTCAATTTTGGATTTTTTATCTAGGTCATTATTAATGCATCCAGAATTTTGTCAAATGGGAATGCTATATGATGGTCTTGTTAGCATGATGTCTTGTTAGACATATTATGTCGTCATTTGACAAGTCCGTAGTGCCATAAGTAGCACTTTCGAGTTCGTTATCAGAGTCCGTAGTTCGGGTCGTTGGCATAACTTTTTTAACACAATTTCACTAAACACTATTAGTCCTTGTTGAAGCCGTAAAAAAAGTTTATGAAGAATTGGTCCGTATATAGGCACTTGATATTTAATTATGCACTTCTTGTACAGAAAAACTGTTTCTGTACATGGCGCACTTATACGTTTGAAAAAAAAAAACATTTCCAAACCCTGGTCGCATCCACCACGTAATGTTCTGGTGTACTATCGAATGCGACCGCAGTATTATCGTAAAGCTTATTAGGTAGAACGAATCGATACACGGGATTGTGTTTTCTCCCAGAACCAGTTTACTATAAAAAAATATGTACACGTACGAATTAGATTGATACAAAGAGCGTCCCGAACTGGGATTACAAGTGAATTTACAGAAACTTATGGCCTGCTTCTTCTTGGCTTTATACCTCAGAGAAGTAGGTTAGAGTCCTGCACCAGTTCCGTCGCAAAACTGTGTACAGAAAGGAATAGACACCAGTTCCGTTGCAAACTGTGTGCCAGGGAAGTATTCCGTCTCCGTTGCGACTCGTGAACAGGTTTATGTTTAAGGGAACACACCAATTCCGTTGCAAACTATGTATGTCAGGTAGGAAGGAATCATCCGTTGTAAACTGTGTATGAAGGATTGCTTCGTCTCCGTTGCGAGTCGTAAGCAGGAAGATTAGAGAGAGGCGACCACCCAGACGAGGAGTGATGATCGTTGCCTAGACGTTTGGATATTTATAGGGTCCTTTTCCTCCAAGTCCCTCCTTCTGCTGCGCTAACTTCATCTAGCTGCGACTCCAACTACATCTTCGGTTTTTGATCGAACTGTTGTCGCCGTCTGCTTTTACAATGGCTTGTGTCACTTACTATCTGTTTATGTTTAAGACGCTTGTAGTTACACATTTTACTATTTGTTTATCTTGAATGAGTGGCACGTGCTCTCAGGCACGCGGATCATTATAATATGATACTACATAAAAATCCTAGCTCTACTCAGTGGTACTGTTGGCACATATGCACACAAAATTCCAAATAGAATTGTTGCGCCTTAGATTCGAAGAAAGCTGAATAGTATGCTTTTAAGATCAAAAGAGAAGAAATAGTAAAAATAACTGCAGGACCAGGTTAAACGAACCTACAGCGAATGTTCGAATGAATTTCGAACCAAAGTTTTCCTGTACATTAGAGAAACAGAATGAGTGAGTGTACAGCGTAAACACTTATCAACGAGAGGTCGTAACTCAGTTGGTAGAGCGCTCGCTTCGCATTCGCAGGTCCTGGGTTTGATACCACGGCTGACTATCCCGACTGAGGTTTTGCAGGGATTTTCTTTAGTCGCATCACGTACCTTCAAAAATATATCCTGGAAAACCCTTTTCCGCACCCCATCTCTAATCGATCCCTGTCTGAGCCACAGAAGCCTAAAGGTCATAAAATAAATTCAAATTCGTAAATACGCATTAGTTACTGTTAACGCAAAATTACATATTAATAAATATTTGTAATATATACTTTAAAAATGATTTTGGTTAATTTATTTTATATGGGCCATTTTAGTAACTATGGACTATGGTCCGACTCAAGGATACGAGTGTAAAGCTATTAACATTCATAAATATTAATGCCCCAAACGGGACCGAACCCGCGACCTGGTGTACTGCGGTCTTGCATAATATGCCAACGTTCTTTATAAAAACCGGATGTTGTTTGTTTCTTGTTTTCCTGGTCCAACTGACTTTTAGATTTAATCTTATCTAAGTAAGGAGGGAAGTTATCTCTCTACTGACAAGAACACAATCGAGGTGAATAGTACAACTGCCGACCAAGGCCTTAAAGAAGGTATCATCCTAGTTTTACCTGGTGAGACTGAAAAAAAAAAATGAAAATTCAGTCAGAATGTTTCTATCTAGAATCTAGCCGAGCAAAAAATTTACATACGTGACAAACGACTAGATTTTAGAAATTCGAGGACATTACTCAGAGAATGTTTAGAGCCTATTATATCCACTTACACAGCAAAGAACGTCTAGAAGATAGCGATATAATATAGACAAGGTTAAAATCAGATCTACTGTCATTTTTTGTGTCACAGAAATATCTGATTTTCCAAACACGTGCAGTTGTATGTTTGATATAAAGTAACGAGTGAAATGTCTGAGAAATGTCTTGTATTTGAAGTTCGATCTAGTATTAATTCATACATAACTCTTGTAATATGCGTTTGTTGTGTGAATATAAATGGGTCTAACTATATGCTGCTATTACGGAACGTACGCCTATGTGTCAACCAGACCCTTGATTATCACTAACTAATCGGAACTAATATCCATTTGGTGAGGGAGAACATGTATCCAGCTAGCCCACCCTTTGGCTACGCCCCTGAATTTGTAAGGGATTTAAAAAGAGAAAGAATGGGAAGTTCATTTCCTTCATTGAAAGTTTGACAATATCGTTTCTGTTCTTCCAGCGGCTGAACAGTGTGTCGGAAGTGATGATTTATGGCTAAAGCGGTTTGTCCTTTAGAGCAGGAATTTTAAGATAAAAGCCCAAAAAAAAACCATGAGAAACGTCTTCTTGTTGAACTTCGATTTGTTTTTCTGGATGTTTAGTCGTAATTCGTAG
Source organism: Lepisma saccharinum (assembly GCA_022664845.1). Lineage (NCBI taxonomy): Eukaryota > Metazoa > Arthropoda > Insecta > Zygentoma > Lepismatidae > Lepisma > Lepisma saccharinum. The sequence continues at coordinate 12,027 of JAGDQP010029602.1, read as the reverse complement.
ATAACTTTAAACATGCGGTTTCTGTGTGAATATGTGACAGGGTCAAATTGTTGTTGCAATTAGGAAACGTGTGTCCATGTGCCAACCAGCCCCTTGTTGACAGCTATTTAAACAGGACTAATGTCATTCCGCCAGGAGGGCACGTGCTCCGCTTCCTTCCCCCTTCCCTGGCTACGGACTGGATCCCAGGTATAAATTAACACACTTTATTAGGTAATGTTCGGCTTTCATAATATTGCTCAATCGCCAATAGGCCTGAATTATTTACAATAATATTGTTGCTCCGTTGATATTAACGAAATGTGGAAATCTACAGATTCTAAATTAAGAGCCATTTGCTTGTTTCCCTTACTAATATTACTTGAATAATAGATTACTTTCAGAACCGATATTATTTCCTTTGGGAAATATCCCACCTAACCTACAGTAAAAATTGTAATTCCATTTACAAAATAAGAATGCAATAGTGTAGAACTTAACAATATAATCTTACATTTGGTTTTGGTTTAGATTGGATTTAGTTCTTGCCGAAATAGCGATTACCACGTTGTAACTTAACAGTGATTTTTCAGTGCCTTCTTGATTCTCATGTATTAAAAACCAACCTAATGAAACTAAATTTTACTTCTAGAAGATTTACTAAAATTCTGTGCACATTCAAAAGGTATAATCTACCCTTCTGCGATAACTATATGTGATTTGGTTATTATTACTATGATCAGTATTATTGTTTCTCTCAAGAATATTTAAAATTTCTATTTGCATTCTCTCTTTAAACAGCTGATCTTACAGAATTGCATGCAGGCAATCTAGAATGCATTATTTATAATTCAATACTGCTTCTATTTAATAAAGGAGTTTAAAAAAAATCATCGAAATGAATGTTTTCAACACGCAAAAGCCACTGTAACATCTTGAAGCAGCAATTAATAAATTTAGTTTAAGTACCCAATATAATAGGCATATTGTGGATTGTCTATTTGAATATGAAGCTGAGTATAAGATTAGGTTCTTTCTTTTGGCACTTTAGTAATACAAGTCTGCAACGTAAACGTTTAAGGAAACGATAATTTTATCTTCGTTCTACTTAATTTTGATTCTATAGAACTCAGCATGAACAAATGAGAAATCTAGCATATAATTTCTTGCATGTTTCTTTATTTCCAATACACAATTTTTTATGAGTGTATGCAGTGACCTCTAGACGGCATATGCACGGCGTCGTTTATTTAACAGTACTAGCTGAGTAGAGATATGGTTAGGTGTGGTTCAGAATTAGACTTTACCCGAACGGTTTATGTACTAGTTATGCACATTTAGTTGATGATGTTTATTTATATTTGAAGGTAATGGGCATTAAGACCTGACCCCCATCGGTACAATTTTTTTCCAGAATAGTGAATTATAGTTATTTACCCTTGGTGGGTTCTAAAAAGTCCTTTCTGGACGTGATTTTAATGATTGGAGTTTGGCATGGAATGGGGTTAGTTACTAACTCGATATGCGAACCTTGTACTGTAACTGTTCAAGTTTAGTAAAAGTTAGTTTCAGGAATTTATATTGTGTTGTATTTTTATCATTTATCGATTCCAATCACAATTGTTTTACCTTGCGAATTGTTTTATTTGCGTGTAACTAGCTCAACTGGAAAGAATCCTCATGTTATTTAGTGGGATTGATTTGTTGGATCGCATGTTTTGTGAGGACTTGTTCCTGTGCCAGTTTCCATTTTTTTATTTTTCCTTCTGTCTTCCACTGAGCATGTGTTTTGGACTGCACATGTTTGCGTGAGTTGGAAATGCATCTCACTTATCTGTGCTGTTGCAAATAATTGCTTGTGCAAAAAACTACGTATTACTGTGGGACATTTTATTTCGATCTGTACTACATTGTTTGCTTGTGCTCCATGGACAGTGAATTTCACTAACCAGGAGACTTACGGAAGTGTAACTCACCGATTTTAATGAAACTTTGCATACTTGTAGAACATCGAAAAATAATCAACACGTATTTTGTTATTTCGGCAATGGTGCGGGTTTAAGGATAGAAACCACCCTGTAAACGTTAGAGGTGGTCTCCAAGAATAGACAGAAAACCGTCATTTAATGAAGAAGAAACAACACTGCCAGGGGAGGATAAGGACAGCTGATTCAGAATCGGACGTCAAAAGTACAAAGTTCAAAATGGTGGATCCAATATGGTGATTACAATTACAAAAAGTCATCTGGTTTGAAATGCTCTGCAGCTAGCCAAGAACAATTATAATTAGCAAGAAATACTGCGAGAAGGTAGCAGACCGATTTGAAACCCCTTTCTGTACTGATTTTAACTGGATGCTGTTATAAATTATTTTGTATACTTGGGTTCGCAATCTTACTACTAAGGAGGTGTGCTTAGCCCGCATTAAACATACGCCAAGATAACCAACTATTAATAAAAGATACCGGTAGCCTGGGTAGTATCTAAAGTTCATCCAACTTTATTGTCATCCATATAGCAAGCTGTCGTGAACATTCAATGCCTTTCAGACATCCATCAAGAGTATAAAAGAACATATAATAATGGGTAACAATATCAACGGCCATAGACAGCATCTCCATTTCCAACAGATACAGACATATACAATTTACAGTCACATATGTAATGACATTTATCTGTAATCACTCCTGCAGGGTTACATTCATAGGGTCTTAATTCTCCCGTGGACCGTTCACATATAATCTATACAAAAGATGTAGATCACCAGCCATCTGTACTACTAACATCGACCATGTCCAAAAGGAAAAAAGCTAGAAACACAAGTAACAAAGGAAAGAACATAAACTACATATTTTATACCTTTAGGCCAAAATGATTGTCTTTTTAAAGTATGTCGATAAAATAGTTCATTTACCCAAAAGTCCATAACTGTCCATATAACAGATGTTTGATTAAAGTGAGTCTCGTCACCTATCGCTATTCGGGGTGCTCATTCATAGTGAGTCCCCTCGCCTCTCACTATGTCAGAACTTCATAGATCCTCAATTGTTATAATTATTAATTTATAGCGAAAACGTTTTACAGTAATGATATTCCGTAAAAAAAGTGTGTGTGATGCATAAACATTGTTTACATCACGCATACCTTATTACGGCAATAACTGTGTGTAAATCGCAAAATGCTGCACAATCTTTGAAACAAAATGTTACGGGATTTTCAAACTCACGTGTTTTTTCTTGCAAATAACCGCTTTTGTACCACGCATACCTAATAAGATTTGCAAATCTGGGCGACGAAAACTGATTATGAATCAGTGAGTGGATCTTAATTATCTTTGTCTTTGTCTTTCATTACAATCATCAACCAATCGCTGGTTAGACTTAACCGGTCGTTCTATAACAGAGTCGAAATTTTGATCCTACTTTCAGCATCACTCTTCCATTCAACAATCCATTTTAACGCTAAAGAAAGTGAAGACGAAAATTTTGGTCATCAGAGTTTTGAATAAATTGTATTATCAGAATTAAACCTACTTTCCCAATTTAGCGCCTATTTCGTTATTCAAGGTTTAACACAGGACCCAAATATACTATAAATCACTATAAATAAGCACCCCGAATAGTGAGAGGTGACGAGACTTACTTTAATCAAGCATCCCGTTAACATCAGAACAGAAAGGGGTTTCAAATCGGTGAGTTACACTTCCGTAAGTTTAGATCCGCCGTGAACATGCACAGCACGCAGACACAATGTGGAGCCCATCTCAGAAGCAGGTTAATATCGTACAGGAGGAGCAAAACAGAAGTCAAGTCAAATAAACTAAGTAAAGTCCGCCATTAACAAAATGCGCAACCTATTCACCTCCAGCAGCAACATTGGAATACAACTCAAGGCTGATAAAAAGTGAATTGTTACTGGAAATGAGAATAGGACACATGAGGAAGCAGTGATAAAGAGAATGTCTGGAGGAAACGAAGTGTTTCCTTGGTGATGCTATGGTAGAATATCAAATCCCCTGGGTGGAAAGAATGTCTAACGAAGAAGTGCTGCTGAGGACTGAGGAGGAAAAACTTCGCCTACAGAACTGTTACAGAAGAGAAGAGATAACTGGGTCGAGTATTTATTGAGTAGTATCGATACGACGAGTAGATAAAGCAAATCTCCGAAATTGCTGCAGACTGTACAGGGAAGGAGTGTTAAAAGCACACAGGAGTTCAATTTTATGAAGTATATCGCTGTTCGACTCACTCGACTTTGAAGAAACTTGCTAAAGACCGACATGCGTTGACATCCGTTGCTAACCACAAAACGATGGCATTGACTACAAAAGTAGAAATGCATAAGAATAATGTTTTTTTAATTATTATTATTTATTTACGAACATTTTATTCTCACTTTGTTTCACGTTACCTCATGCTCTTTGAGTCGTTCTCCGATTATCGTTAAACTTTCACCCAGTAACTTCAGATGTGCAGCTACATCCACAGGCTGAGTCCCTACAACCTTATACAGTCCAGGACCAACAACGGGTTCTGAAACTACGGTTGTACTGCTTGGTTTAGCAATGGGCCTGAAAAATATAAATGTTTTGTTAACGAAGAAAACAGAACAAGACATCATCATACTAATACAAGGAACTTTTATGTTCTACGATTTTATCGGTAGTGCTAAACACAAATTATGTTCCAATGAATAGTATATTGGCAGACAATTTATTATGAATGGAAATAGCCATTAAGACGTTTTCAACCTGTGTAATGAAGAATACGTAAATATTCCATATATATATATATATATATATATATATATATAAGAAAAATTTAATACAAATGAAGGAGAAAAAAGGATAATACTTACAGCTTAGTTTCGTTTAGATCACATATATACATAAAAAATCACTATATTTCGTGTATTACACGTTTTCAAGTATACAGGAAGAGAGCGAAGTTCACGTGTTCACGAAGTACAAGATTGAAGAGACAGTGGCGACACGTAGCGGACAAAGCAGGAGAACTGGAGAACAAGTGACTGCTGTAGTGCGTAGATTTCCGGAACTTGAAATAATAATAACTGTATAGCGTTTAAGTACAGCTATGGACATAAAGATTGTCGCATATCTACAGCTGAGATTTCTTCTCTCAAAAATAAAGATATTGAAGCATCGTATAAATTCAATGACTTGCAATGATAAGCAGAATTGCGTAACGTATTTGTGTGAAAAATATTGTCCTGATATAGAGCCCTACAAGGGTAATTTACAATAAAATTAAATTTTGCGTCGAAAAAATTGTAAGTTCAAAAATCCCAAAAAGTTGTAAAGTTCCCTCATTTTCCCCCCGCAAGGGGATTATTTTGTAACCCAAGGAGAATTTTTAATTTTAGGCTTTGCAAACAAATTAAATACTTGATTAATTTAATGAAGACATAATTATTTACGACGTAGATGAGGATCAATTGTATTAAAAATAAATTACCATATTTGTTTCTTTAAATAATGTAACTCAATTTCGGTTCCGTAAACCCAAACTGTTATCAATAAATGTCAAATGAGATACTTTTTCAAGAAGTTAGAAAACATCTAATTTACTAATGACAATCACTGCTCTCTGTTAGTAACTGAATGAACTACATGATTTGTCCAGTTATTTCTACCGGTATTTCAAGTTTAAGTGTGCAATCAGGACAGATATTAATAAATTGTTTTAATTTTAAATAACTTATAGTAATATATATATATATATATATATATTTTATCTTGTCAGATCTGCGAAATCGTTTTTCAAAACCTTGCGTTAAAAGAGAGAGTCTTCTTGAAACGTTTGTTGGATGGGTAATAAAATAAAATAAAATATGTCATTTCATATACATTTCTAGAATACAGGGTGATGGCAATCTAGCTTAGGGCAACGGTTCACAAACATTTGACATGTTGGGAAATGTGTCCGTGTAGATGCATTTTCGAACGGATTATTTACGGGTGGGGGTGGGTCCGAACTCCCTCCCCAAGAAATTCGGATATTTTTAGTAATATTAGTATAATTTTTGGCAAAATTATATGCATTTTACGTAAATATCACACACACATAGACCTCGGGACCTCCTTGTGAAGGCGTTGGTTCTGCGTGAAACCATCTTCTAGATATGTGCCTGCCTTAAGCAAGCGATTTTCAATGGCAAGTTCGCGAAAATATTTTACCAGTTCCAGGCCAAGAGCTGTTATTTATGTATTTTGCTGAATCTGGAAAGATATTTTTCATTTTCTTTCAACAACAAATACGTAGTTTAAAAAGATATTATGCCAACGCTCGAACTCCAAATAAACTGTAAACCTACTATCAGTTCCAAACTATTGCAGAGCTCCATAGATCAGTGGCGGCGTAATTTAATCTGGGGCCGGAAGCAAGTCAACTTGATTGATGCCCGTTCACGATAACAATCGTGAGCTCACACTGCTACTATTGGCCGAATATCTAATTTTTCGTTATTTGAAGCCTCGCGGGAAAGCTCAGTTGCCAAGGCATATATTTTCTCGCTCACTCGCCGTAACCTATACGTAAAAATGGGTTCTTAGAATCTGAAGAGTCATGCTTATTAGCTATTACTGTCAAGTGAACAAATAAAGAGTTCTGAGACAGCATAACTGTTACGTCACCGACCATTCATTGATTAATCTTAACAAGCGATTCACTTGTGTCAGTGATTGGTAGGGGCACCACTAGCCCCTCTCACACCACCACTGCCAGAGATATCTAGTTACCTCCGTAACTCGAAAATTTTCCGTAATGACAACAAATGTGATGTGCCTACAAAGTTATCGTAACGCTAAACGTATGGTGGCAAGCAAGCCGCGTTGCAAGTATGTACTGATTTCCAAAAATCCCGCATTTGCGAATTGCTCAATTATTGCCAGTAAATATTTTTTCGACATAGAACTAGCTATTTTTGTAACATTACTAGTGTGTAGGAAATTATTTATTATTATTATTACTTGCATGTTGTGTAAACATAAATAAAACGTAGAAGTACTCTTCAAATTCATCAAGAACGGAAGCATGTATAATCAAGAGCAAGTTGCGACTATACAGATTATCGTGCGCTTCACTATCAATCTACCTATTATAGTCAGCTATATCTTAACCAGTTAAGTTCATTAACGATATTACATCTTTACTGTGTATTCAGCAAAATCGCTCTGTCTCTTGGTAGTCTGAGGTCCCGCAAAGCTAACCTAAGGTAACAGTTTCCATTCTGAGAACCAGCTTTAAAAAATTCCCCGACAAGAAGCAATAGTATCTTATGTAGAATGAGCAATTAACACAGAAAACACTAAATAAGGTGAACAATCACGGACGGAAGGATTTTAAATAACCCGCTTTCTCTCTCTGCCGCTTGCTCGGCATGTTGGTTTACCACATCAATATGTATGTGCAAGTGAAACAAATTTCTAATATTACCCAAATTGAATTAGGAGTCGCCGTAGCTCAGCGTGTCTGACTGCGAATCGGGCGGCCCGCGTTCAAATCTCGGCCAGGACGCTAGAGGCTTTTCTCGCACGCATCCACCTATGAAAGTGACTGCCAAAGTGTTCTTGTTATTTCTTGGGTGGTAGATAGTAATGCTCGCTGCCTTGTAATCAAGGGGCCCGGGTTCGATTCCGGGTAGGGGCATAAATTGTTCGGAGCCACGTTGCGTCATCTTTTCTTTCGCCGTCTTTCGTACGTAATCTTTTTCCTATGGAAATCAATGGCAAACCACCATTGGTTCACAATACCGATTGTCACTGTCACTTGTTAATGGGACTTAGTCTGGTGAGTGATTGTACAACAAATCAAATCAATTAGACTAAGCCTTACTTCATACCGTGGATCGAGAATATCCGTAGCCCTACCTTCACTTGCCCCATGTACCTTTAGCCACGCGTACGCATCGGACAGGGGATACCTTTGCCTTTAGCCAAAATGCCTCTTAAATTCTAGTTGCTAGCTCCTAAAATGAAACTAGTAACCTAACCTAATTTGACCTAACCAGAAATATGCAACACGCTTCTTCCATATATTTAAAAATAACAAAATATCAATTGTTATTCTTTTAAATATTTAGACATTTTACTAATTCATTGACGTAGGTTGGAAAAGTCAGTATTTTTTCATTACAGGTAATTTCAAAATTTTATGCACTTTACAGAAATATGTTTAATATTTTTATTATCAAAGTCGCATTGATTTCCCTTCAACATCTGTTAGCGTTGTGGTACCATCTCTTAGTGTTCTGCCGAACTATGTGATTGCTTTCTACGGCGGACACGCTTACATAAAAAAGTATATACAAAATAGAATAACACAGGCAACACTAGCTCCATCTCTTAATGATGGCGTCAATTAGATGTTCGTGACAGAAATAATGCAATAAGTCAATTTATCATATTGGTTAAAATTTATCAGTTTTTCTAATTAGACATTCTAAAATATTTCTTCTCTTTTCAAATCTTCATTCATTAGGAACAAAAGAAAACTTGTTGAATGTTGTGTTCTATGACTTTTAAAATCAACCTTCATGGCGAATTTCAGCTTTTTTAGCTCAATGAAAAGTGTACTTTTGATACCAAAGGTTTGAGGTTGATGTACGCAACTGATTAATTGATTTTAAAAATATCCAATCTATCCACGAATAGTCATGCCAAATTTCAGCCTTCTAGTCCAACGAGAAGTGATCGAAAGCCGCTGAAAGGGCAGACATACAGAAGCGTCTGGGGTATTATATGAATATGTAAATTTTATTTATACGTTTCAAAATTCCCATGCATTTTATTTATACACGAATAATTTACCTCTACGCAAGAGATATTTAACGTGCCGTGAACTAAAAAAAAAAAAAAAAAACCGCATTAAAATCCTGCAAAATACTGAATAATAATTAAATACTGAAAATTCTAAATATAAAAACCAAAACGCAAAAAATAAAGACTAAACAAACAAAAGCAGTTGTATAATATTTATTAACGTTCCAGAAGTTTTAACACCCTCAACTTTGTTGCGGAAACAAAGGGTATTGAGAAGCACTCGCTCTTAAGAACCTACTTGCTCTAATGGATAGAACGTTGGATTGCTAGTAGTCAGACATGGGTTTGATTCTCAGTTGATATTTCTAACTTCTTTTTTTACTTATAAATAATTGTTCCTCTCTCAACATTTAACAAAATTCACAGGTTACCTAAGGTTAATTTTTCTTTTGCATTTTTCAACATTTACAGAACTCATGAAAACAAGTAAGACAAGTCAGATTAGATTCTTGTTTCATTATACGCATTATCAAAACTTTAGGCACTTCACGGAAATAGTTGAGAAAAGTCACGTTAGAGTGGATATTCCTTTTTTTTTTATTTCTACGTGATACAAAATAACCCAATATCTCTCTCCGTGCTGACGTAACTTTCGCTCGGAATTACTTCGGCGACCGACTCGCTGGCTTTATACACTCACAATCTATCTGGGTTTTCGGCATATTAGCAGTTTGTAGTAGTAGTATTAGCAGTCAGAAGGAGTAGCACTATTAGTATTATTGAATTAGAAGTAGTAGTAGCAACAGCAGAAAGAAGTTAGAGCTGCGCTTCTACTTACAATCGCAAAGGATCCGGTCCCCTGATAGTATTTTAGCCATACAAGCATTATCTTTTATAAAATAGGATGGCAACACTGACAACTGCAGTGCTTAGTTTCGAAAAATTCACAGTACTTGTGTCGAATCATGTTTATGCCAAGTTTGTCGCAGCTAGGTGTAGCTGAATGGAAGCAATTTAAATAATTCATGATTTTTTTAAAATGTGCTGACAATACTGAACTACTACACCAATCAAGATTATTTCGGCGGCTCTGAGCTAATCTAACTAAGACCTTTCGAAAGGCACATAATGTATGTCTCTACACCTTATGGTTCAAGAGATATATTTTGGCATTCACTGACAATACTGACAACGGGATTCTTGCGGAGCGGGAATAGCTGTGGTATGTTCTTACGGAGTCAAACAATGTTTATGCCAAGTTTTGTGCGGCTATGACCAAAATAATGGAAGCAATATGATAAAGGATAATTTTATATAAAATAGGCTAGCAACACTTGTAAGTGAATTTCTCGGCAACGTATGCTCTCTGAATGTATTTGTATTGCGTCAAATAATGTTTGGTGCAGCTAAGTATAACGGAATGGACGCAATTTTAATTGATGTTTTAAAATGGGCTGGCAATACTGAATGACTGCACCAATCAAGACGGTTCCAGGGGCTCTGAGCTGGTTTAACTAAGACTTTTCCAAGAACATCTCAAGCATCTCTCTACACCTTGTAATTCCTGAGATTTCATTTCTAGACACGGACGGACGGACTAACACTATGAGCGGGAATGGAAGGTCCATTTTGCTATAGCTTTGCTATTAAGAGTCCTAAAAGAAGTGGTAGCCGCAGTAGTAGTAAAGCCTACGTCACATTAGAAAATAAAGCTTATGTAAACCTTCACTGTTCAACTTTTTAACAATAGTCAACTATGGACGATAATCGTATTTCAATTTCAGCGATGGCCGCTCAACGGATTCTGCTGGAGCCGATTCGACAATGCAATGCAATCTCAAATTCACTGTCAGTAATCATGGGCGGATTTATGATGGCGCATGGGTGGCATTGGCCCCCCTCTCTTCCGCCCATGTGTCACTTCCACTAGAAAATAATAAATAAGTAATTGAAATTGTAAAGGTCTATATGGATTACTCTGTATTAACGTTGCCATTAGTATTTAATACAAGGGATGGTAAAACAAGTGGGAACCCCCAACAGCCACTGGTAGGTAAACTAACCTAGTGTGACCTAGACTCAAGAATTAACTTAAAGCTTCGAAGCTCATTAATCTTCTCGGAAGAGTTGGGGCAATTACAGCTAGCGTTCAATAAAATAAATAATCACTGAATTGTTTATTACGGTCTCGGGTACGTATCCTTGTTCGGTCGCCAGTATTGGGACAATCGTTAGCGAAGTACGGGTTACTCTTCGTGCTATCCCGATGTCTACTAACTACCCGAGGAGGTTGGCGAGTGTACAATGTACCTCTACACCCTTCGCAACGAAGTATTTGAAGACTGCTTGAATCCACAGGTATCTGTGATACCAGTTGGAGTAAACAAATATCCGAAATAATGGACAACGTGTGACCAGCCGCTACGTAAACGAACAGATGACTACTCAGAAAAAGATGAAATGAATTCGACGACCCACCGGGAAAACCTATGATGTAAATCCGAACAAATAATCCCGAAGATGATACCTGACCTGAAAGAGTTCGACAAGATCGAGTGAAATGGTGAGTCCCTTCTTCCCTTTATGTATGAAAAAACGAAGATACGTGGACCGATTACGCAAGAAATATTTGTAAACTTTGGAGTAGCTGCAACTCAAACAGTGTATTAATGAACATATCACAATAAAACAATATTTCAGCATTAACAGGTACAATAATATAGAACCTCTTACCTTTGTGTTTACCTATCCCTTGTCTTTCTTAAATCTTAGCCGGAGAGATAATTAAACTTTACTGGAATATTATTAAATTACTTTTCTTCCTTTTTGCAAAAAAATATCTCAATAAAATGTTAATGTTCAATTATTCTTACTATTTTTTATTTCCATTCAAAAGTCACAGATTTTACTGTTAAGTTACACACTATGGACGAGGATTTGTGTGAACAAGAATGTTTCTAGTTTATAAAAGCAAGTAAACCCCTTAGTGGCCAGCAAACTTTACTGGGAGAATGTCTTACAAGAGCATTAAGCCACTTCTCAGTCCAGATTAATATTCAAACAACAAAATTCCTGATCACATTAAAGAACAAACAGCACTTGTGATCCTTTAATAAACGTTATGCTGCTTACACAAAATTTTAAATAACATCCTTTGATCAGTAAGAATTTAACCTCAAGAAAGTTGTATAAATGTCTTACAAAGATAATAATAACAATATACGACCTCAATACTTGTATAATGACTCTATTATGGGCCCAATCTTTGT
>JAGDQP010029601.1:9678-23248 GCA_022664845.1 Lepisma saccharinum | reverse complement strand
TCGACGACTACTCACTCGGCAAGCTTCGGTACTTTTCGCGAAGTAGGCGTGGTCGGTGCCCTAGTTCACGTCGCTGGTTAACGTCAAGTGGGTGCGACCTGTCGCGATTCTACTGCTACTCGCTACAGGCCTTAAGTTATAAATTTTGCTTAAATACAATCCTTGGATTGTGATTATCTAATCCGACACAGCCTTACGCCATTATTTGTAGAGATATAAACTTGTTTATGACAATAACGTGGAAAATATGAGTACCCCTCACTCCAAAATTGTCTGTGTTTGGGGATTTCTTTTTTTCTTGTTTCAATCTGATCACTTCAACCTTCAATTTACAGTCACCACTTTTTATAAACACTCTGTATATCTTAAATATTTAGTGCCTTGATTTTGATAGGAGTACATAGGGCATCATGGTACGATAAAGCTAACAACAATTTTACTGACTAACGTCATTACAGCTATTTTCTTTTCTAAAGGAAAAATAAATTTAATACTTACGAAAGCGAAGCGAGAAACTTGCACGATAGATGAAATTAGTTACGCTAAACGTGTATATTATGGAAAGTGGCTTCTTATCTCTTTAGTCCATGACTGTCAGATTAACTTTTATTTTCCTTAATCCATAGCTGAATAATTGGATGTAGAACGCAAAGGAGCTAGAACAAAGGGGTAAAAGAACCACGGGAACTCAGCTTCTCATAAGAAGCTTCAGATTGTGCAGCGATAGAATTAAGTTTTATTTAAAAACGCTAACAAACACAAAAACTGTCGATCGAAATGTTTGAACTCGTAATTAAGTAGCAGGAAAATGTAGTTCACCACAACACAGACAGATGTCTCTTCCACCGGCATAATTCCTAAACCGAGTCACTCCAAGATTATGGGCTTCCGATTAAAATCATTTTAAATCGATATATGTTATTCTAAGTATCCTTTACGAACTGTAGAAGGAACTTTATGCTTTAAATGACATTCAATGGGCTAATAAAATTATCATTGATTGAACAATTTTGTATCATTCAGTTTATTATGACTCGTTCGGGGTAGAAAGTATTAACCTCAGAATTGACGCCAGCGCCACCTGTTATCGTTGCCGTGAACTAGAGTGGATTGTGTATAAATAAATTAAAGAAAAAAACAAACGAACCTGACTAATAACCTAACCATTGGTTAGTGAACTTCATAAAATTTTAAAAGAGAAAAGTTCTAAAGAAAAATAAAACATCACTCCCCGGGAACCAAACCTGGATAATCGCACCTTAGCTGTCCGATACGGTAGCCACAACGCTAAAGCGCTAACGTCCCAGCGGTTGCTTGTCAGTGTTCTTTATGGAGCAGTGCTTTACGACACGCCTATGAGTCAAAACACGTTATACTTTCTACCCTGAATGACTCTTAGTTTATCCATTGATCTCGCAGAAACCTTTTCATTTTAAAAGTAGCTGGGTACAAGCTGAAATAAGAAACAACAATGTACAAAGTAACAAACGAACAAGCAAGGAAGAAAAGTTATTATCCAAGGAAACAGACAAAATGAAAACATTGAAAACACATAATCGAGGAGCACCAACTGTGAATATGATGAAACAGCCAGATAAACGTGAAATAAGCATAATAATGGATGGCTACGAGTGGATACAATATTAGAGAAGTCTGGATCCTTTCAACGACACGTACAACGTAATTATTATTCTCTTCGTAAGCATCCTTACCCTTGAAGAATGCATGCTGCGTGTTGATGGTATAGTAATTGAATACAAATGAACGAGTACAGGGGAGTAGCAGGGCGGGGAAGACGATATAGTGGTGGGATGCCCTACGCCCTCCACCAACCCCCCAGTCAACAACATAGGCTTATAAATGACAGAAAAAAACTTCCATGAAAATGACAGAGGGCAAATACCGTCGTTTGTCACGAGAAATGCAAACAAACATTGGAAATAATCTGAAGCTTATTTCCATTACGAAAATGGTTCGGTGGGTGCTCGAAATGAAATATATATACACGTATCATGGTGGTGCATGTTGCGGTATGAAGGAGGAAGGGGGCTGACTAGCTGGTGGTTTGTTGGAACGGGTTTGCGTGTTATTGCAATTGCATGCAGATACACGCAGTGTAGTCAGGCCGTGACTTGAGATTTTTTCTTCTTCTTTTTCTGAGTTTTAGTTGTGGTGTTTTTTGCGCACGGAGGGCAAAAATCACCCGGTCGGTACCTCGTCGTGACAGCTGGAAGAGCATTACATGAAGAAATTACTGGTAGAGGGATGCAAAGTGCTAGGTAAGGGAAGGCTTTTCGTGATAATCGGAACAGTTAGTGATTATTTTGTTGTTGTTTTCAACATCACTGTTCCGGAACGCTTAATAGACGCATTTTATGTACTAAAAATGCAAGCAAATTGCTGTAGATAAAAGACCTTCAAGTTGCCAATGTACTGTATCAGAACCGTTAACTCATATACGCATTAACTGTTAAATTGTTAAAAGTGATATACAAAATATTCTAGAATCATTTTGTCTATTTTTAAGTGCTACAAAAGTGTATACCAAGTCCTAGAAAATTTTCTTTTAAATTCTGATTGTTTATTCGAGACAGTTTTGCGTCCGCTTTATTTTAAAATTGATTGTAGGGCTTCCGTCATGATAGTTGTGTAACAATCTGTATTAGTTTTGGTCCCTTTAGCCAGGCAAGGCAATCAGCATAATCCCATCGCAATTCCAAAATAATATGAACCATGAGTTTGAACGCCGTTGCATTTTTGAGCTTATTTGGCGGTCCAGACACAATGTGTTGTGAACTCTCAACTTCCAACCAGGGGTTAAATTCTAAGCCGATCGGTGAGAGTTCTCTCAGCCAAATATCGTTTCTAAGAAGTGCATCCCATCCTACTCAGTGATTAGTAATTGACCAAATATAACCTAAGAATTGTCGATAGATGAATTACGTGGATTGTATAATATATATATGAACACAAGATCCATGCTGTGCGATAAAAGTGGTGGGTGAGCCCTTCCTAGAAAATCAGTGGCTGGACTCACCCTCCCGTTGCCACCCTGAATTTAATTAATCCCTCCTTCCAGCCAATCGTAGCGGATGAGGACTAGTGTGACGTTCTAAGTAGTCAGCTTGAGATGAATGTTAAGACAGAAATTGTCGCTTGGTTGCACTTAGGAGCCGTTGTTTACATCACCTTGCGAAGGTTAGGTTCGAATTCGGGTCACACACACGAAAACGCTGAAAATAAAATTGAAGTTGTGTAAGTACACGAACGTTACTCTAAGTCTTAACTTTCTCAAGTGTGTCCACGCTCGAATCGATTTGTTATAAATTTAGAGGCGGGGGTCCTAAAACTAGTGGTTTGCTTGTAAGTTTTCACCTACTACTTGTTTTGGTATCAATACAAAGATATTGTCCCAGGTTGGGATAATATTCGGAGTCAACAATTGGGAATGAAATCCTCAGGCACCAGAAAAGAAATGCCCGGTACATCGCACACTGCTCTCAACTGTCCATTCTTGAACAGGTGTACGATCGTTCTCTCAGTTCCTCCTACGACCTAGTTATTTTCCAGTAACCTGAAATCTGGATTTCACTCAGTTTTCCTGTTATTGCTCTTCCTCCCGACACAATTTTGAAAACGTAGACATAAAGTAAAGTTAGCACGGAGCTGTCAGAAGTTTTCATTCCTCGTTAGCGTGTCGCAAATATAAGGTATTGTTCGACATCTCGATGTCTCTCTAGTGGTAACATGGTGATTCTCGCTGGTCCTTGTACGATACGAACTAAAGTATCATCTCATTTCTCCTCTTCATTTCTTCGTTTTCACGATAGTTACACTATTATTTAATTTTCCATTATTTGAACTAAATCAAGTGATTCTGCTCCGTAAACGTAAACGTTCCAGTTACCGGAGCAGGATTCTTGGAAGTAAATGATTTCAGGTGCATGGAATCACTGGAACCGTCCATATCTTCAGTGAGAGAGATCGAAAGAGAAGCAAATGCTCCAATTTCTCTTTCACTGCCTCCCTTCAACAATCGCCCCGCCAAGTTTTTATCGTCATTTCACGTGCATGATCTCTCATTCCACTGCGAGAGTTCACTCTCTCCCCTAAAAAGCTGGTGTAGAGATAAGAACAGATCGACGAACTGCAGGGGCATTTGAACCTTATCGCGCCTCCATAACTATTACACGATGGGGTCCGTTACAAGTCTCTTTCTGATTGTCTGTCTCCCTCGACTTCTTCCCCTTCCCTCCTAAAACTAACCACAGTATATATCTCTTTTTCTCCCCACTCCTATATACATCTTTCCCCCCTTAACATTATAATATACTACATGACAATTTACATTTGTTGTTTCATCCCTTGTCTCTAGTCTGAATCCAATTATTTTATACTCTTCTTTTCTTTAAATAAAATTTTAAAAAAATCACAATTTTCGTCTGGTATGTATAAAAAGCACATAGACATATGTGAGAACACATATACGTATTTCATGTATTACATGAACCGAACGGCCGTAGCTCAGTTGGTAGAGCGTGAGCTTTGCGTTCGGAAGGTCCTGGTTTCTATAGCAGGGATCCCCCTTCTTGACTGAGGTTTTCTCAGTCTCACCAGGCAAATGGTAAGGTCCTGGCCGACCCATTCCTGGATCCTTTATCTTATCGTATCCTGACCCAAGCCATAGACGCCTAAAGGCCATAAATAAATGTAATTCAATACAATCCATTTATTGTATGGGTCAAAATATTTTATTGTAATAGAAATTATAATAAGCATGTTCGGATGGCGAAATTCTATTTTCCAGGTAACTTTGTAAAGAATGATGTTGCTGATTCTGTAACTTGACTACTTATAATTTATGGAAAAACAAAACTAAGTGATGTATATTTTGAACTTGAAAAGCTAGGGACTTTTTTTTTTTAAGAATATAATTTTGCTACTATTTTTACGAGCAATTTTAGTTTAAAATTAATCATAATGTTTACATGTTATTATCTTAAAAAATACTACAATTTATTGTATTATAATTTCAAATCTTAATTCAAAGTTGAAAGCGTGAGCTGTATTATTTCCATATTGTGAAATTAAATTTTAAAATTACTGGGTTTGTATTAAGTATACCCGTATACCATTCTTCTTAAAGCAAGTTTGACAGGCTATGCAGCAATGAAAATCGTCTGATTTCTAAGATATTCCCGTGTGTCATACAAATTTGTGTGTCATACAGTAAAGAATTAAATAAACCCTGTATAAAATAAATCATAAATCAAACACTGTCAGATGCACACAGCCGTGAAAGCCAAGCTTTGTTCTTGATGGAACAGATGAGGAAGACGACAGTTCTACAAATGTGAAGAATCTTGAACAAATGTTCTCTTGTATCAAGAAAGTTAATTTGTTCGTTCTGCCTAATAGCTGAACTAATATATGAATATGCGAATTGAAAAGGGCTGATATATATAGCCAAGTCTTTGTTACAAATTCTTTCTGTCTCAAATTCCATTTAGCACCCTTCATTCTGCGTTCAAAACTTGGCGTATATACAGCACCACCACCATCCCAGAGAAACCCTGAGCCACCCCAGTATTTTTTCCATATCAGTATCTGTCTATCTTTGTTCCTCATTTGACTGTACCCCTCCCTCACGAGAAAAAAAAAGTGACGAATTTTGAGTTATGGCTGTCTCCCCCAGAAGATTTTTTTTTTTCGACAGGGGGCAGCCAGAACTTTTTTTTTTTTTAGTTTCAAAGAATGGTGACAGTTGTTGTCCATGCTGATGATCAGACTTAAGGGAGAAAGGTTAGGTGACTATGGTGGGTGTGTATATATAAGTAGTATGTGAACCAATACTATGAATGAAATTCAATGTTCTTTTTTCTGGTCTCTGATTTTTCTTCGTATTTTTTTTTTTATGTAAGGGAGCAGGAGTTAGTTGACAAGAGAAGGGTGAATGTGATTCATTTAGATCTGTCAGTGCCATCTGGAGTCGGACACGCACAATAGCATCCGAAAAGAAGAAAATGGGAGCGGGAGCAATGAAGAAGGAAGTGAAAGGATACAGCATGGCAGCCACCACCACCACCACCACCCTCTTTCGAGTCACTGACAAAAGTCACTTTTTACAGCCAAGTGCATATTGCGTGTTCTGTGCGTTTCCAGATATTTTTTTTCTATTTCTCCTTTTTTTTTTTTAAAAAAAAAGTGAGAACCATGCGTGCAAGGGAACATTATCGATGACAAGTTTTTCATTATATTTTTGGATGTGCCATGTTGGTGACAATCCTCTTTTGTTGTTTACAGTGTTGCTAGAAAGAAAAACACAGAAGAAATATATGAATGAAGCAGGAAAATAATAATAATAGTAAGAAGAAAAGGGGACCATAGTTGCTATGTTATTTCGAGAAACGTTACAAGCCAGTATTGTTGTAAAACTATTAAACTTACTCCTTAGTTGACAAGTTTTCCTCTAACCCTATTGAGGCAAGAGAGGAGTGTGATTTATTGTAATTGTCTAGTGAAGATGGTGGTACACCACAGTTGTGCGAAAAAAAAGGACAGGGCCAAAAGTAGTAGCGTGACTAACAGGTATGTTTTCGAAATACCACTATAAACTGCCCTGGTATGAGCTCTCCCAAGAGAATTTGTGCATAGAAATTGATGAGTTCGCTAAAGCCAAAAGAAATATATTTCGTAATTAATTTTTGTTTCTTGTGAACAATGTACTGGCCAATACGTGGGGAATGTGGGACCGAATGAGGACTCACAGTCATCTTTCTCCCTCACAGGCTCACAGACCATAGGAAACAAGGTCGCACAAGGACTTTCCTTTGTTGTCATGTAACACTTTTCATAATTTGAAAAACTCAATACTAGAGGAAAGTTAAAGAAGGGATTCTCAAATATCTAAAGTATTCATATCTAGTAAATCTACGACAATCTCCCTCCCCGAGAAAAAAAAAGAGAAATTTTGATCTTTAATTAAGACGATACAACATCACACTTGACAGTTAGCTACTCTGGTAATGAACAAAGAAATAGCGCCACACGTTTTGATGTCTTAACTAATGAGAACAATTGCAGTTATCTTCAACATGTCGATTGTCGAATAAAATTGAAATACTTATAACAAAATATGTATACATGAATTTGTGTAATCTTTAAACACATACAATAGGAAATGGAGTTAGTTTTCTTGTTGAACATAAAGATTATTATGAATAAGGAAAACAGATGGTAAGGAAAAAAATAGAAAACAAACAAAGAAAACTAACATGATTTGGACACTGTTGTTTCCTTTTGTTCAACAAATAGGCAAGAGCGACACACAGTGTGTAAGAAAAACATTAAATGAAAAACAAGCGAAAGTAAATCAACGTATTCCTTGTATGCATCTGAATAAATGAATTGCCGAAAAGAATACCATTATCATTGATGCCAAGTAGGAAGATGAAAGACTCAAGGAAAGCTATGCAATAAAACCAGGAAAAGGAAGAGAGGAACAACAAAATGAAAATTATAAATATAGGCACACAAGAAACATACGAAAAAAATAAATAAAAAGACTGTTCTAGGTATGTGGAAATGGTTAATTGTATAGCATAGTCTCAGATGAAGGGACGAGAAAAAGGAGATGATATTTGCTGTCGTCTTTGTATATAAATACTAACTTAACATACGAGCACATTGCCTACATTCAGAAGTTGAGAACAGAGGAGGAGAGGTTGTAAGGTACTACATAAGCAGACAAAGCATGTGAACATTTTCTTCGTACACGTGTCTGCGCGCGTGGAGAAGGAACGCCAAAAGGAGAAGGAGGAGAAGAAGAAAAAAAAGAAGCAAAATACAACTAGGAAGAAAAGATGATCATGAAAGAAGGTGAGAGAGACTTAATATACCACCCATAATCTTCTTTTTCCTGCTGCACGAACGAATCTTTGCCACCCTTCCCCTTAACATCCTCGTCAACTTGCCACACAAGTTCTTTTCGATGAACGGATAGACCAGCTGAACGAAGAAATCCTGCTGCTTGTGCCAGGTTGTGTAATGGTGTAGAGACTTCTTGTAATATGGATTATTTCTGTTTTCTTCATCTTTAGCTCTCACCTCCCTTCACCCCACGAAACGTACTTTTTTTGTGGGTGTCCAAATCCAACTCAGAATAGAGAAAGAGTGTTCCAGTCTGTCAAGTTAGACACCCACCTACCAAGACCATTTTGTACCAGGTGTGATTTGTCATATCATCTACTGATATTAAAAGGCCTGTTTAAAGCTGAAGCAGTCATGTTAAGACTTTTTTTATGCTGTCGAAGGCTAAGAATATTCAAGACTACGAGATCTTTAAAGATAATCCTTTGGAAACAATCCTTCTTTTAGATGATATGAAGCTCGTATTAAGTACATACCCGCCAGGTATAGTCTTCACATATAAATACACATGATTTCTAACAATATTATGTGCACCAAACCCACGTGGTCTAGGGGCCCAAGACTTTACACTACAGGGTAAACAAGATCACAGATCTCTGGTATTTTCGGCGAAGACTTCTTTCGCGGAAAGGGTTGAGTAAATAATAATCAAGGAATCTGTTTCACACCGCTTCTCTAGATTCGCGTAATGGGACTTACTCCCAGTTTATATAAGCCCGATAGAAATCGAAAAACATTCACCTTAACAGTTATACTGTAGTTAATACAGCCGGCTGGAGGAAGGTTGAGCTGAGAAGTGGTGTGGTTTTACACTGTAAAAAAATGCATGTATTAATTTAACACTTTTCGGTGTTCGAGCGTGACTACCACTTTTTTGTGTTAAATCAACACAACACACCGTGTTGATTAGACATGAAGTGTTTGCCTGCCACCATCTTGATCGCTTGCTTTCATAGAGATGGAACATATTCTCAATGAATAGGAATTCTTTTCCTTAACTGACAAATGAAAAAATGATTAAACAATGCTATAAGTCGTGCGAGTAGCTTTGTTTATGTTTGGGTTTGAGCAACAACATATTTTTGATCCTATAGTTTTTTTTTTTTTTTTTTGCCTGGCGCTATGGCCCACTAAACACATCCTGGTATCGCAACACAAACCACAATTTCTGGCCTTGCAATATCATAGGAATAAAGACCATTACGTCTTAAACTTTGTTATAGCCGTAGAAAGAAGAACGGGCAAAATAGCGGCCAGGACCTCTGTTGCAGGTACCCTTCTGATAGGAGTGAGAAAAATTAAGGAGTTTGGTCGAGGCGAAAGGAACTCGAACCTGCGCCAATCCCAGGGTTTATCCGAGGTTAGGAAGTGACTACAACCAATAAACCACGGAACCAGAGTGCAGTGCATTTGATTCCAGCATTTGTTGTAGTTTTTAGTGCCTTATATTCTACTTTCGTTATCTTCACTGTACGTTGAATTCACGTACATATAATATTCTGCGTCATCAAAAGTGGTGTCCTAATTTCATTATAAAGATTACATACATTGTCTCTTTCACTCTCTTATCACATAACCAAAAACTTAGCACTATATTGAGAGATTCCCTATCTGCAGAACACCTCCATCTATCCGTCACATTTGTCGTCTCTTTCGTATTTCTCTTCCAATTCATCTAGTCCTTCAATTGTCTACATGCTATTGTGTTTCTCTCTCCATTTTTTTTTTGTTCCTGCATGGTTTTATTTTATTTATTTCTTCCAGAAGACGACGCTAGTGTTTTGCAGTCCCACGGCGCCAGAAAACCAACCATGCTCCACCAACAAGAAAAGGGGGGGAGAAAGCGAGTTTGTTGAGAAAAGGGGGTGGATGAAAAACACAGGGCAAAGAGAAGAAACTCCGGCAGTTTCAGGGAGCAGGCCTTAACCACCTCACCCCACCCATTCCCTTTCTGTTCCCTGTGCACATCCACCCTTTGCCCCATAAAACTTCAAACTCTCCATCCTTTCCTCACCGAAGCATCCCCAGCCCCAAGGACTCGTTAGTTAAGTAATTGCGTTAACGGGATGGTGTTCTTGTTCAGTCTTGAAGTCCTCTTCGCCCACAGAATCTTAACATCTTCAGCATCTTTGACGGGAAGCCTTTTTTTCCTTCATTCAGTGTTGCCATCTTACGAATTTTTGATAGTAATTAATTTACTGTCTCTCGAGAAGATACTGTAACTTATTTTATATGGCATTGTACAGTAGATGTAATTGTTTACTGTATACTATTTCATTACTATCGAATAACTAAACGGATATCTAATACTATCATCATGACTGGTAATTTGACAAAAACGGTAGCTTCTTCATTGAAGTTTAGTCCTCAACATATGGTGTGATCTTGCGCTTTTCCTGTTTTACTTATCGTACAGTTTACCTTTAGTAATTCTGTCGACTTGCAGCATCCGTTTTCTTCCCCTTCCTGTTTCTCCTACTCCCATTGTTTCAGCCGCACCTTTCAGTATATAATCACTATGCAAACAATACTCTAAATAATTTCTATTTATTTTCTTTGTTGTCTCCAGCATCGTCCGTTTATCATCAATTCTCTTCAGCTTTTCTTCATTATATATCCTGTATTCAGCTGAATCTTGCCATTCTCCTTCGTGTCTACGTTTCGAAGTCTTCCAGTTCTTTTAATCCATATTTCTGCTCCATTTAACCAATCTTTTTTGAAGAACTTGTTCATCATCCGCTTGGGAATTTTATAACCGCTTGAGGAAGCTATTAATGATAAGTGAAGGACAATCGCGTTCTTGCTATAAAATGCGTGTAAAGCAGAAGCCGTATTGCTAAAAGCACTTGTTGTAATGGAAAATCATCCTGATGCCTTTCAAGATACGCCGCGAGAAGGACAGAATCGATGTATGTCTGGATTCATCAATTTTAGGTACCTGAATCGATCCCAGGACCTCCCGAATTCCCAAGCCAACGCTCTACCACTGAGTCACGGCTGCTTAGTTCCTTAGCTTAGTGATAACAGTCTCATACGGATATAGTGCTGTAATTTATACGCATTTTTGTCCATACTATTAGCTCATGTTGCGAATACGGGTTACGTAATTCCAGATATATTTATGTTGGGTCTTAACTGAGATTTCCCTACCCGTTAAGTAAAGAACCTCGTACCTGGCTGAGTAAAGAATTCCCTAAATTTACTGACTACCATGATCAGTGTCATCGGTGGTAGTTGAGTGTGTTCAATCCTAGGTGGCAGCTAAACACATAACTATTTCAAGTACGTACTAGTCCTTAACAACAGTACGCACGTGCAGATATACTGCTGAAACTTCATCACTGATTGCTCCTCATAGATTCGCTTCCGTAATTTTTTATTTGTCCAGCCAGGCACTTCGGATTACGTTAAAATGTAACAAGACATGTAACCATGTTTGTAGACATTAGATTTGTATGCGTGCTTGGTTTATTGTTCCTTGCACTCCTTTAAGATAATAATTTTCGTGTTCAGGTCACATTGCGGATGTTTAAAGTCTTTAATTTGTATTCCAAATTCATAAATCATGTTCATTTTGCCTTGCTAAGATTATTACTTCTACTTGCTAATGCTTTTTATGGACTTCAGGTCACATGACTAGCAATCATGTTTGAGTAGTATAGCATGTGTTTAAGAAAAAATATAATTAGAACAAATTATGTTGACACTGAAATTCTAAAATAAGACTCTTTTCTTTTTTATTTAAAAGTGAGAAACAAAAAATGAAATTAAGTTAGCAACATTGCTTGGAAATCTACGTATTGAAATCACCACCTTCACTACAGAACTCATATAGAAACAAACATTTACAGTTTCTACCTTCGTAGCCTGAGGTTGCTTGTTAAAAGAGCAATGGCGGGGAAAGGTTCGTAGATGTTTAGATTCGGAGCCGACTGTGAGGAAATGGCATTCAATTTTGTTAAGCAAATGCGTGAATAAAGTCATTGTAACTGTGAAAGTTCTCGTTTAATGCGGTAACATTAAGTAAAGATACTAAGAGGGAAGAAAAGGACAAATACAAAAACTGACATCAAAACAACATCCACCCAAAAATTTATCCCCAGCCCAGACGCGTACTGAACGGAACTTCAGGGAAAAGAGAAATGAGTGTGTCAGAGAAGAATCAGTCAATCGTTTGACACGGAAGCACGACTTTTGTTTTAAAAAAAAATCCTTCCCTTTCTTCGAATTCCCCACTGGCTTCTACCGCTGCCATTCCAGAAAGTTTCTTGTAAGGGTAGTAGAGTGGGATTGTCAAAAACTTAGCCTCATAGAAATGATCTTAACTCCTACTTCTTCCTTTTCTTCTTTTTCATCATCATCATCATAATCATTTTCCCTTTTTTTTTTGTGTGTGTGAAAGTTTAATTCAGAAAGTTATTCCCTGCACTTTCGCTTCGACCTCCGTGTCTCTCTCGGTTCTATCTTCTCCAAAAACTAGAGAGAGAGAGAGCTGAGATGGTAGATTATCTCGGCTGTGCTTCCATAAATGTGTCTTCAGATGAATGAGGGAAATTTTGTGTGTGATTAAGGAAGAATGGACAAGATTACATCCAGGAGGTTGGAAATTCCCTTTCCACCATTATCTTTCTTCTCTTTCGGGAAGATCTTGTCGTTCTCTCTCTCTCTCTCTCCTTTCCTTTTATGATTCTCTCTTCTCTTTGCCGTTTACGTACCTCTCTGTCTCTCTCTTTTCTGTCTCTGGCGGCAAGACCTGCAACTTCTCCTGGCTGCTCTCCAACTTCTAACCTGTAGCGACGGGACGTAGCGGGAAAAGGCGGATTCCCTTCCTTTTAAACGTTATAAAATGCAAATTTTGAGGAAGGAAACAGACGACACAAAATCGAAATTAACAGGGGAAAAGCAGCAAGAAGAAAGCTTCAGTTTCCACAATGTATGTATGTGAATGTGTGTGTGTGGGTGTGTGTGTGGGTGTGTGTGCGCGTAATTTCTTCCGTCTTGTCGTAATTATGCTAACAGCTTCACCATAGATCTTTGTTGTTGGAGTTTCTTGAAGCTGTGTTTTTCTCCCATTTAAATAGATTTTGAGGGAAATAGGTTTAGTCCGATGGAGGTAGGTGCTTTATTTGCTTGTGTTGTACCTCTTTCATTTTATTAGGCTAATGGAATTTATGCTCACATAAACAAATGCAGTGAATGTTAATGTTATTCATTGAAGTCAGTGAGGTGGGTACTGGGTCAGGCACGTACCCAGAAGTTAATTTTGTGTGTGTGTGTGTGGGGGGAGTCCGAGATCTGTCTGGGTAGAAATTTAAAATGCATATAATTTTGCCAAAAATGATACTAATTTTACACAAATCTGATTTTTTTTGGGGGGGGGGTCCGAGATCTGTCTTGAGTATGAAATTTAAAATGCATATAATTTTGCCAAAAATGATACTAATTTGACACAACTCTGATTTTTTTTTTTTGGGGGGGGGGTCCGCACCTCAGCAACCCTCTGTGTACGTCCCTGTACTGGATATTCCTTTGTAGTATACGACATAGATTTTGTAAATATCTTTATTATTATTATTATTATTATTATTATTATTATTATTATTATTATTATTATTATTATTATTATTATTATTATTATTAT
>JAGDQP010029600.1:0-23250 GCA_022664845.1 Lepisma saccharinum | reverse complement strand
CAAGAAATATTCCCACTGCCTATCTACATAGGAAACTAAAGAGAAGAAAGTTTACCTATAGTTGGCAATCATTAGTACCGTCGCCTCTCAGTCGGACAAAAATTCATTGTTTTGAGCACGTTCAGCTTAGAAATACAAAGACATGTGAAAAATATCAATTCTGACCAGAATTGACACCTTACGTCCCTTTCCCCGTCTCCGGGGTATGGCTAACCAGTGAGCCTATAACGAAAATGATGCTTCAAGACGCGGAAGGATATGTGTTTTCTGCTACATTTTACATTTATGTTGTTATGTCTATGTACACCCATAGAGAAAGTTTGTTTGGGTCTCCGTTTGCTCTATCACTACTTTTAACGTGATTCGGGTCCCTTGTAACTAATTATCCGTGCATTTATGAATAAACAAACACAGGAACTAATTTCAGATCAATCGTGCTGTCTAGCGCATGCCGATGGAGTCATGGGGCAGCTGTGACGTGTGCTGTACTGGAGTTGCAGTACAAGCCCTGTTTTCTTTTTCTGTTATCTTCCTCCCTTCATGATGTCATCTCGTTGTAAATACAGTAACCCCTCCCCCATATATCTAGTCTATAATTGTATATTTTGTACTGTCACATCTTTCTTCTTTTCATATTATTTTGTCCTTTATTTGCTTTGTTTTCCTCACCAGTTAGCTCTTTCCCGCTAAGTTTGTTTTGATTTAGTTTGCCAATATCTCCCGTCAGAGGGCAGCATCGGTCGAGAGGAGAATTTGAAGCAACCTGTCTGCTACATTTTCTTTCTTTTTTCTTCTTTTTAATTGTTTTAAGAAGTGTTTTAGTGGTTTATGTATGTAATATCATGTATTTAGTATGTAAGTATAATTACTCAGTGGCTGAACTCATGACATTGAGTCAGTATAATGTAAATATTGTTTTAATATCCGAGTTGGCCAGTGCCTTGTGACAGGTGGCAACCCTGACACACAGGTGTAGTGAGTTTCTCTCTGCCTGTTTGGTGTTACGAGAGCGAGTCCCATCGGAGACCGCAAAAATACAACCTGAGGTACGAAAAGCCAACAGCCACATCAAGAGTGCTATCTTAGTTTCGAGACAATCAACATGTCGTGAAAGTTACTAGTTGTCTGAATAGAGACTCGTACTAACAGACATACTGCTCAAGTGTTAGAGCCGCATTATCAAACTGTGTGTTTTGTGATATATCCAAAGTGGTAATTGGAAAAGTGCATTACCAAAAGCACCTCACAAGTAAACAATCTTATGTGCTACAATCTTATATAATGAGTGATCAAACAGTACATTGAATCACCATAAACTCACAAATACCAATTATTTGGTGTTATACTTTGTTTTTTTTTATTCAATATTATCAATTTGGCTTGCACCAAATCAAACCGTGCACTGCCAATGGAAATGTGTGGCATCCAGTGAGTAAACATGCCAATGTTAGAAGATGGATGATTCGAACTTGACTTTGTGTTATTAAGTACCCATTTACACAAATCACCGCAGATTATCTTGGAACTTGTGAATTCATTCTTTTCAATGACAAGCCACCACAAGTTCACCTTGTCAAAAGGTACATTAGTCACCTTACGCGTAGTCTACAAGAGTGCTAACGCTATAACCTTTGCTAAGTCACAGTATAACCAGTTGCGCTACTAAAACTGGAAAAAACATTTTTTTTTAACAACTTTGTGTGCTCCAGAACTTTCAACTCGTGGACTGTAGGTCCCATCCTTGGAACTCTTTACCAGCGTGTGAAACCCCAAGTGACCCCACTCAGATGAACACTGCAAGTTTCACTTCGGATAATGTAACCTTGTGTATATACATAAACAATAGCCAAGTGTAACTTCAATCTAGTGACGTCACATAAATTGTGTGTTTCAAAATTACCGGTAAACGTCATGAAAGTGAGCTCACCAAAAATAGTGTTGTTTGTTGTGTGAATGTAAATAATTCAACAGGTACAAAGGAATCATGCCTGTTATTAAGTGTATGTAAATAGTGTCTTTCATACATCTCTACTCTTTCTAAAGTCATCAACCTCGTTTGGAATAAATCTAATTAAGTATCTCTACTGGAATTACATAGTTTATCTTCACTTCTTCTATGGTCACCTGTGCTATCCTGAGTGTGCTCTTCACAGAGGTGAGTACTGTAAATTTAGTGCAGCATACATGTTACTATGTTTTCAGGCTTCCTAGGTTGATGCAGATGGAAGGTGGATCTGAAATTATTTCACCTTGCTTCGAAAGTACTTCATCAGAAATTACATTGCTATTCTTGCAGTCATGTGTAACCTACTAACCCCTGAGAGTAACATATCCAAGGCGAGATATGTGGTCTCTTGACCTTCTTTGTATTTTTAATTGACGATCTCACGCCTCTCCAGTAATTAATAGTTCTGTAATTAAATTCAAGGCGCCCCTATTAAAGTAAATGAAACTGGAGATCTTTTGTGTTGATAACCTCCACTAATCCCTTGTTTGGAAGTTAATGTAAAAATTATAACTTGTGTGAGATATCATTAGGTTGAGGTGGAATTAGTTAAATTTATTCTAAATTTTCGTGCATATCATTAGCATCAACACCTCACCTTGTCATTTTTGACATACTTGGTATAGACCTCTACATTTCTTGGCTCCCAACGCCCAGGCGTTATTTTTTTTTTTTAACGTCCACCGTTGGGGGTTTACAATTTCTTGGTGCTCCAACGCGGGAGCGTTCACATTTCTTGGCACCACAATGTGGGTCTCTACATTTTCTTGATCACCCAACGTAGGGCTTTACACCACCGTGCTAGGCAAGCTTGATTCAATTGATGAAGTAAGATTTTTTGTGTAATCTCATCGCATCGAGAATTGGCGAAAAAGTCCGATTGTGACAATCTGTTGACCGTATAACTTTAAAAAATGTTCTAAATATTTGAAGGACACCTTTGAAGGCAATTAAAAAAAAACAATAAATTCGGAAGAGCGGAACTATGGTGAACTGAGCGGAATATTTCATGTTATAAGAGCGGAAAATGGAGCTATTCTTTTAGAGCAGATAATGTACATGAGAATGTACCCTCCTTTTGAATGAATTCTCATCTATTGAAATAAAACTTCCATCTTCTGTGCATGAAAACAATGAAATAAAATATTGAAAACATAGAACGAAGCAAAACGGAGCATTCATTCATAAGTAGTAAGAAAAACGTAAGTACTTCTCAGTATAAAAGAAAAAAAAACTTGACATCGGCGAGGTTTGAACCTGGTACTTCCCGGTCAGCGATCTAACGCCTTATCCCCTATGCTAGCCGGGTACTGCGAGAGAATACCCTCGAAAGGATCTCTTTAATCTCGTCAGCTACTTGAGAACAACGTTCGAATATTTGTTCTATCATACTTCGGACATCTTCTGATATGTTGTTGTAATGGAGAAAAGTTATCAGGTCTTCTGTTGTCATTTTTAATTGTATGCAATTAACTTCATAGTAAGGTTTCGTCTTTCGATAACCTTCGCGGTAACCAGTGGCGGATGCCAACTTCACTAGTACCCACAATGCATTGTAAACCTAAAAAAGATGAGAAATCACCGTTTCAAGTTTAAAGAATAAATTACATCCGTAAAACATCGGAATCTCATTTTTAAAAATCTAATTTTCTATCCAAAGCAAAAAAGTATTTTCCTTAGAGACACTTATTTTCGGTTTAAATTCAATAATTCTGGATGAAAATAAACAAGGGAAAATTCCCGCTTTTCTGATTTAGTATATCTCTGGCGGAGCGTCTTCATGGGCGATTTATGGGGGACATTGCCCCCGTCAGTCATTTCAGAATGACTTTTAATGTTTCATCTTAAACGATAGCTTTTAAATGTATGTCCCCCCCCTCCCTCGCTCGGGTCTCTCTCCCAAATCCGCCCATGAGCGTCTTATATATTAAATAATAAAACTATGGTACATGTATTAAATTGTAAATTGAACAGATTATCATCCCTGATAAACTATAAAGACCAACTTACCTTCACACCTTTGCTGAGCATGTTGTTCGTGTGCAGATGAACAGCAGAGAACTGTCTGACGGTGTCAAAGGCGAAGATAATTTCCAGATCATTCCCCGAGGTTGAGTCGTTTGTCCAACCTACCCAGCGATTACCTATCAATGAAGAGAAAAGACAAGAAGGAATTGTTTAATACTGCCATCTCTATGTCACATTAACATATTAACAGGGCCCTTTAGTAAGTCTGTCCTATGAACATAACGATGATTTCAAACAAACAAGAAATATATATATATAATTCGTGTTCAGAAATCCATCATCAGACTCGCGTAGCATGTTCGAATACCCCATAAATGACAGCAAATTTGCGAACATGGTTTGCCATCTAGCGGGGAAAATACTAAATACATGTTCACAAGGGGATTCATTGTGTGCGTTTGGCGGTATTCTCGGTGAAAGGCATTGTGAAAGACAAGTCGAACACGTGGAATGATATGGGGTAATCTCTGGATAGGCAAATGTGGTAGAAGTGTGTGAAAATCAGGAATAAATAATTGGTAGTAGTAGTAAATACTTATTTCAAAAGAAGTGCACTTTATTTAGGTTTTTAGCAGCAAGTATTAGTGCAAGGCTTATGTCTAAGGTTTTAAAATTACATTGGAATCAATTATTTCAACTACTCAAGAAATTTAACCTTGTACTTATCATTTTTTAACATTTTTCACTATTCAAGAAATTTTACTACTTACAGTAACCATCGAAAAAAGATAACTGATCGATTTGTGTTATAGAACACTAAAACACTCCACATTATTTACAATTTTATTTTTGCTGCTGGTGGAAGTTAAACCAGACTTTAAAAATAGGCGACCGAGAGGCTACTCCCGACACTCATAGAGACATCTGCTGCCCCACTCTTGAAACAATTACACGCAGCAGCGGCGCAAGGCCAGGCCGAGCGGTGCCACCGCCCAGGGCCTCCAGTGATTAGGGGGCCCCGCCGCACAGTGGCACGAAATAAAAAAAAAAAGGACAAAATCCCAAAACTCACAAATTAAACTCGAAAACCATCTTGTGTTGAAGTTAATAGACACTAAATTACTTCGTTTCTAATCCTTAAACGCTTAATCCTTAGTGCATGTGCACTTAAAGTTGCGCATTTTCTCAATATATTACAAATGCGTTTGTGTACATTTTCTGTCTGCAATTGCAATTGAGGCAAATAATTAGTTATGCAAAATATGGTAGGTTTTCTAGTTTAAATACAATTTAATCGTAACTTTAACGTAGTTGATAGTTGTATCCTAATGTTTTTGTAATAAATACATACATCAAAATACTACCGTAAAATTTTGGATGATTTTTCCCAATTTGGTCGAGACGCATAAAAAGCTAAGAGAGGCCAAGCTCTGTTTTTTCGTTAATGTAAAATTTAGGATAAATACTTTCAACATTTAGCTGCCACTAGCTGCGTAAACCCTTCCCAAACGTGAGAAATGCGTTGCTCGCGTAAATATTTCCGCACCTTTTCTGAATGAATGATAGCGGAGAAGTGAAGTACTGCTTCTCAGTAGTACCGAAGAAGTGTCATGAGAGGGATGATCGAGAGTGATGGATTAGACTCATTACATGCATGAGGTGGGAATGGCACCTACGCTATAACTTTTAAGGTGGAAAAGTTCATAAAATTTCTTCCATGAGTTCTTACCGCCAAAAAGGGATATAAATCTTTCAGAGGGGGTGACTGCACTCCTGAATAGCCCCGAGCTCTTGAGGGCTAAAGCAACATTTTCTACGATTTACTCACCCATACCGTTTCTAACATTTTGTAACAAAAGTCGTACGCGCACAGCCTACATGAACTATTATAGTACCACTCATGAAAAAAAAAAGTCAGGCTGTATATGGCATGTACAGATAATTCTGGCCTGTTTGATGCCTGTTTTACCCTTTTTTTTCAACCTGTGGAAAGTGTCATGTAATTTACAGGCAATCACAGGCGATATGTCTCGTGCCTATTTCCACCTGTATAGGCTGTGTAATGCATGTAGAAAAGAACAAACATGTTCCGTGCCTGTTTTTAGATACGGACATGCACGGTACAGGGCATGTAAGGCAAGCAATTCCATAAAATGGCCTGTAGATTTGCATGAACAGAGCATGTACATGTAGCATGTTTGGAAGGTATGGACAGGGACTGTACGAGTGGACGAGACATGCAGTGTACAAGCCATCTATAATAATGTCACAGGTACTCTGCAGGCAAGAAGATAACATGGCCTGTACAGGACACCTGTTTTACACATATACATTACATGTTCGAATTTCAGGGGGAAAATAGGCGTCTGGGTTACATTTCTGTTAGACGTTTTTTTTTTTTTTTCCACCTGGGACAGAAGGTAGGCTACAAGTGCGTCCTTGTGCAAAAAAATGAAATTGATACATTGGCATTGATGAGTTCGTTGTATCACGTTCGAACACTTTTAGGAAGACTCTCCATAATCTCAATATTCATCACCATGCTCCATTCATAGATTATAGCGAGTGAGCGAGGTTCTCCGCCTTGGCTACTGAGTCTTCCGCAAAATCCCAGATTTCCGCGGAGCTCGGAATAAAGGGCAAGTAGGATATTACGGCCAATAGTAACAGTATACCCTCACGATCGTATTTGCAAAAAGGGCCTCAATCAAGTTTATTTGCCTCGGGCCCCAGTTTGCCTTACGCCGCCAGTGATCACACGTAAGGAAATTAATAACATGACAGTCAATAAAATACTGAATAAATCGACAGGTTTTTCTTTTTAAATTTCTCGCTTTAGTGAGAAGCATACCCGGTAGTTTGTGTTGTGGCCATAAGGCGGCGCAATGTGAGTTTTTATAATCCATGGTGCGCTTGGTGGCAGTAACGTCGCTTCTCAAAATATAAGCAATATTCCATAGCCCTGTTAAATGAAGTTCTTATAGCATCTACATTTAAACAGCAATTTTAATTAAAGTTATCAAATAAAAGAAGAAATAAGTACACAGTGTGAACTTAAGGTGACAACTATGAGAATGTATTAATGAGCGCGTACTAAGAAGAAGTGTTTTAGACAGGGCTGGAATGGTAAGATTTTTGGGGGGTACACGCTGCTCAATAAAAATGCGGATTTGGGAACACGTTCCTTTATATTTATGCACTGAGGTGGGTACACGCTGTGATTTATAATATTAGGTGGGTACACGGCGTGTACCCGCGTATACCCTCCATTCCACCCCTGGTTTTAGAGGTAATTTACACACTGTATAAGTGAAAGTAATTTACAATAGCTACACACAAAAAATCAAAAAAAGACTCCAGAGGCTACGCCAGCAGACATGGGACGCCACCCTGCAAGAAATAGATGCTCCATGCACAAAATTTTGGCAGTTGGCCAAAAACATGATCCGCAAAGATCAAAAGACCACCCCTGCACCACTACAAGGACCTACCGGACTAGCTTACTTCCCTGAAGAAAAGGCAGAGTTATTTGCAACCACTTTGGAACTTCAATTCAAGCCAAATCTACACATTATACCAGGACATCAGATCGGCACTGTGGAGGCACAGCTGACAGAAATACTGGAGACGCCGACTGACCACATCCAAGACACTCCACCAACAACTCACCAAGAAATAGCTAACATCATTCGTACTCTACACAACAAAAAGGCCCCTGGACCAGATGGCATCAGTACCGAAGCTCTAAAACATGCCCCCCCGGAAATGTACCAGTACTTAGCGTCAGTCTTCAACATCCTTCTCACTACTTCCCACTTCCCAACAACCTGGAAAAAAGCACAAATAATCATGATTCCCAAACCCAGAAAAGACAGAACCCTTCCCACCAGCTACCGTCCCATCAGCTTGTTGTCCCATCAGCTTGCTGGCAGTAAATTGTTTGAAAAAATCCTACTATCCAGAATTAGACTCCATCTTGACCAAGACATTGTCCTGCCCAAACACCAATTTGGCTTCCGCCTTGCACATGATACGCAGGCACAACTCGTCCGAGTGGTAGACCATGTTGCATTGGGCCTAAATGCAAAACATCTCACCATTGGAGTGTTCTTGGATGTGGAAAAAGCTTTCGACAAAGTCTGGCATCCAG
This sequence comes from Lepisma saccharinum, assembly GCA_022664845.1. NCBI lineage: Eukaryota > Metazoa > Arthropoda > Insecta > Zygentoma > Lepismatidae > Lepisma > Lepisma saccharinum. The sequence goes on along the minus strand of JAGDQP010029600.1, from coordinate 15,127 downwards.
GTCTCTTACTCAAATTACATCAACAAGGCTTACCCCTGCAATTAGTCAAACTGCTCGACTCTTACCTACGACAACGTTCCTTTCAAGTCAAGCATGACAACGCAATCTCAGATCCACGGCCGCTAGCTGCAGGAGTTCCACAGGGAAGTGTATTAGCACCCACACTTTATGTGCACTATACAGCCGACCTTCCGAACGCACCTTCGTGCACCATAGCTACATTTGCGGATGACACGGCGTTATTCACCGGTAACCGCAATTACAGATACGCCCACCGAGCGATGGAAAGGCAATTACATCAAATTGAAACTTGGACCACACTCTGGGGCATTAAAATAAACGCTACAAAAAGCAAAGCGGTCATCTTCCACCGAAAGCCCAGATATCTTCCCTACTTCCAGCCTCTCTACCTGCACAATGAAAGAATACCTTATGAAACGTCTGCTACCTATCTTGGGGTCCTACTGGATCATCATCTGACCTTCTTCCCCCACCTCTCCTCACTAGCGACCAGAGCTCGTCAAAGAGTGGGATACTTACATCCCCTCTTTCGCAGCCAAGCACTTCAAATGAAGACCAAGTTACATATTTACAATATGATGGTGAGATCATTCATGAGTTACGCCGCTCCAGCTTGGCTGCATGCAGCCGTCTCCTACCTGAACCAGCTTCAAATCACCCAGAACAGAGCACTACGCCTCATTACCGGACACCACTACACAGTTACAATTCTACAACTACATGAAGACACGGACATGCCCCTCCTCACCGACCATCTACGACGTATCAGAGCCCTATTCTGGCATCGAATGCAGAACAGCCCATATGCAACATTAAATCAACTGGCAATAACTCCACCAGCACGTCGTACCTTCAGATTACCTCGCCTCGACTAAATATTTCTACAATTGAAGCATAAAGAGTTACATCAAGCCATACAAGCAAAGAATAAAAACAGAAACCCAGGTGCACAAAAAATGTACACATTAGCCATATAAATTTCTCGAACTCAAAACTCAAATATATGAGCACAGGCCATGTTCTCCTCAAAATTGAATTTTTCTTCTTCTGAACACGAACATGTTACCATTCCAGACAATACAATCTTTTCCTCTTCTCCCCAACATTTCTATTATAAATCAAGAACTACAGCCCACACGCCAAGAAAATACAATAAAAGAAAAAAAGTCATGGGCAGGTCCCGACACTTTAATCTCTCTTCTGTAAAGAACATCTGTCTGGTCTGGTCTGGTGAATGTGCAGGAAACTCATTGTATAAAAGGATATATGACATAACATGTCAAATTTGAAAGTAGTGCGAGTAGTATAAAAAAATGTTGTACGGGAAGTATTAAAGTGCCACTAACTTATAAACGGCCAAATAAATGGAGGTTGCTAAACTAAATTTGAAATCCGTTTATCTGCCTTTGTTTAAGTACTGAAGCGGGTTGTTGACTGACGTGAGTGCAGACAGAGCTAAATTACCATTAATGGAAGCTTGTAGATTATCTTATCATATTATCTTAATTTATAGTGATATTTGAACATTTTTTTTTTTTTGATATGTTGCATTATTTTATGTCCTGAACATCATGAAATAACGAAATTTGATGTAACTTTAAAAAAAAATTATCTTCGTTAAATAGAAACATAAATGGATGTATTTAGTTACTGCTAAGAGTGTGATTTGCTAGACAGACACTGCGTACGCTACTACGTGTCGAGATATGATGTCATTTTTGACGATGCCTCAAACACTTTAAGCGCCTGTAGCTCCAAAAGTATCAGATTTCTGAATCTCTTCAAAGAAACTTTGTTCTTGGTTTGCTGTGAATAATCATCTCCCAAATTTGTTTCGTTATTTTAGGAACATCCTGTATAGTAGCCTCTCTCTCTCTCTCTGCATAATCATTTTTCGTCAAAACGAAATCTTCATAATACAGGTATTAACCACATAACATGTCTGAATTAACTGAATCTAATTGTTACATAGGTAAACCAAATTAAAAAAAAAAAAGCTAAACGCACATGATATGTGGTCAAATCTATTCGGTCAAAAACGTTTCCTGTCAAAGTTTTGACATATGCGAGCCAATACATGTGTGACACTTGAATGATGGTGGATTAAATTTTCGTTTGAAACTGCATTCAATGTGACATACACTAAGGGGGGTGAGAGAGGGGGAAAGGCAGAGGAGAGGGAAGAAACAAAACACAACAACGACAAACATACCTCACCTGAGCCACACATACTCACCAGAAAACAAGTTCGAAATGATGCCGATGTAATTATTCCAATATTGACCATTTATTTAACCGCATTCATCATTCAGAAAATATAAGTACGTACATTGATAGCAACAGATAAAATCATTCAAAAATATAGTCCAGTCACATATTTCACTATCAGAACAAACAAATAGGAGCGTAAATAACAACTCGTTACAAAATAAACCGAATTACAAACCCAAATTATTGTGTGCAAGTTGCCTAATGCTATAAGAATTAAAGGTTACTATAAAGTCAGAAAATCAGGATTTGTATATTACACTAAAACATTAGTAAATCTATTGAAAATACGCTTCTGTCAAATATTTGAACATTTTATGTAAGCGTTTGCCAATTGTGAGTATTTTTGAAGAATATAATGATAACGCAATTAATTCGCCCTTGCTTCAAGGATTATACCCTATATACAAATCCCTCTTAATTTGGTACCCAAGTTTTTAAAAGTGACGTCGCCTGGGACAGTTCACACGAGCACATGAACCACCAAGTGTTTTGAAAGTTGTATTATATATTTATCATGAAGAACCGTAGTTCTTCGAGTGACGCTGACGAACAAATGAGTCTGTTAGCGGCACTCTATGTGTACAGCTAGTTTCGAATCTAGCGAACTATAAGCCCGATTTTGATGCTTGAACTTGCGTTTGAAAGCTCCTTGCCATACGAAGACACACACACATACACACACAAAAACGGGTCGGTAGGACCTTCCTGGCGGTGCGGAAAAAAATTAAAAATTTCACATTTCTGATGATAGCACTGACTCCAGACCATATAGGTTCACGAAACTTACGGAATCGTAATCTACGCTTCAATACCTTTCAAACGGTGTATCACACGTCAAAATCGCTGAAGGGGTTCAAAAGTTACGACTATTTTTTTTTAGCCGAAACACAGAAGTTTCTCAAATGATAGAAAAGTTTGTCCGTCATTCTATCTGTCTTTTTAGCCCCAAATGCGTGGTACCGGGGGGGAGGGTCAATTGCGGGCCCCAACAAGTTGGAGTAAATCGAAGCTTATTTTTTTGATAGGAGTGACCGTTTTCGAGATACAGAGCCTACTATGGTTCAAAATCGAATTTTTGTATGAAGACTATGTACCTTTTTGAACAGGCAGCCTTACAAAATAAGTGATATCAGTATAGAAACCCTTTCGGGGTAAAGGGAAGAATGACGCAAGAATTCTACTCACAAAAGAAGTGATACCCATTTTGCAAGTGATTTTCTTTGTGTCACTATGGGGGAAGGTGGATACTAAATCTCTTAATTTTATTACAAAGGAAACACTTCCGTCATAGTGACAAAAAGAAAATCACTCGCAAAATGGATATAACTTCTTTTGTGAGTAGAATTCTTGCGTCACTCTTCCCTTTACCCCGAATGGTTCTTTTATACTGATTTTATATTCATATTATAAACGGAATGGAAACTTAAAAATCAATTTCCCAGTTTGTTTCACTGCTTCGCAAATATACACATTCTTTATACATTTCCATGACTATGTGCTCGTGAACGCCTGTTTTGAGCATAATGAGTCATCCAACACTAAAGGGTCTGTGACTTAAAATTCGGAGTTAAAAACCAGACATGCGTTTAGGAAAAGGGCATTCAAAACATGGCACCTAACAGAAAGTAGATGAAACAGATATGTCCGTCGGTTCAATTTGATTTCTGTAATATTAAAGTAAAAATAGTCTAATCTGACTTGAACTAACCCGCCTTCACCCACAAACACTAGCTCGGCATTACATTCACGAAAAACTATATACGTATATATTTTTTAAAAAGGAAACAAGTAAGATGGAGATCACGGTACATTTAAAAATGTCGATAAATATAAGTATTTCTAAGAGAAACAAAAAGGAGAAAACCGTTGACTTGAGCAGTAATCGAACCGTGTTCTCCCAGGAAGAAAATCGACGCTCTACGGACTGGGCTACAGAAGCAGCTGGTGAGCAATGATTTGGAAAGCTTCTTTACAGCGATCACTGTAAAGCACAAGATGTCACTAATACTTTAGTTGTTACCATTGAACAAACGGGAAGCCTGCGTTTATAAAACTGCCTTAAATAAGGAAATCAAAACGCACTGCAGTAATCTACGGTACTTACTCTGCTTGGCTTTAGTTCTCATTATTGTGGTGTTTATAGTGCAATTACTAGTCAGACTATAAGCAGAATGCACTTTAACTGTACTTTAAAGGTTGCAAGAATACACAACACATAGTTTGTACTCAAACAGGAGTACACAATAAATCGCTTAATAGCGTAACATCTAGCGTTCACATATAAAAAGTCAACTTAAGTCCAGTTCTTACCAGTTCCAATTCTTACCTTTCCTTCCATGCCACCTGGTGTTAATCCAGTCAAACTAGGAATGAAACAAAGCCAGTAACGCATGCGCAATATCTACCCTTTTAATTTATTGTGGGTCAATAAAGTATCAGATACAGAACTCGTACTTTGTGCTTTTTTCGGTTTTTAAATCGAATGCAGAAACAATCATTGCATATTAGATTTATTCCATTCCTAGTTCGGCGGCTAGACGGACACCAGGTGGCGACAAAGTAGTGGAAAGAAGAATGGGCATTGTTTTCTATGACACGTATAGATTGACTCGTGGTTCAAGTTAACCCGAGGTTTAACTGTTTTGTGCAATTGGAAGTTTTTTACGTGGAATATCCGTTAGATCGAGTATAAAAAAGTTTCTTACGTGCTACCTCATTATAATGGTTTTGAAATCTAATTCACCTAAAGAGACAATCAACAATTTTGTTGTAATACGTTTCAAGAAAAAATAGTGTCTCCTTTCTGAGTAATTCTCGTAAAACCACATCGTATTATAAACGTCATTATAATAATTAAATAAAACTAAAGATGTCTCAAAATATTAATATTACAGAAGCACTGTACATATTTAAGCAGATCCACCAGCAAATAGTTTTTATTAACATCTTTATCCGTTTATTCCGTTCATTTCGAACTTACAAAATCCCCCCTCAAAATGCAGTGGTTCTAAAACAACTCGTTCTGTAGTGCCAATTTAAGCGTGTAAAGTTATTCGTGATTGTAACTATAGAAAGTACCTGTATTGTTGCAAACAGATACGCAGTCAGAACTCAGTTAGAAATATTCTTAGTGAGACATTTACAACCTTTCTCCTAAACAGCTTTTATTTACAATAAATTAAAAAGATAATTTACTTAAAAAAAAGAGATTTTTATTTGCCTAGGGGCTCGGGGTGAAGCTCTAATCAACGAAGGGACCCTGGTGTGATCGTACTTCTAAATTTTCGACATCCCTGTATAAGCTATTCGGCCTATCTCAAATTTAAATTTCATTCTTTGCTTTGTTTGTTTCTTGCTAACATGTTACAGCTGAGTAGTATCTTTGCTTTTATCGTTTACAGTTGTTTCAGGGCTGCGTAGCTTCTAGCTAAAAATCATAATTTTCCTTTGTTCACTTCATGGTGGATTAAAAAAAATAATACATTGATTTCTTCAGTAAATAATGACACTTGCCTGTTCCCTGTCCTTTTGGATCTGGAGTGAAGTCATTGTCTCCAAAAAGGCCGTCAGTGAGCTGTCCTAAGCCGCCTCGCATCATTCCCTCGTCGAGTATTCCATCGTAACTGACATCTTCAAGGTCTCCGTCACTGTTCCGAGTGACTCCCTTTGGAGCAATGTAGCTCACAATGCCCTCTGTAAAGACACGAAAAACAAGAGGATAAGGAAACACGAAGTTATAGAAGATACACAAATGTTGACAATTGAACACAGAGAGAATACCATCAGCGTAATTGAGTTGTCCTTTTGTATTCTATTTTTGTAAGACGACATACAATTAAAAAAAAATATTGGTGCAATACTCACAATGACTTAAAGTATGAGTTATGAAAACAATTGAATAACTAAATTAAATTGAACTGGAGGTTGCGACAGTCGGTTAAGTCCTGTCAGACGGTTGTATTTCTTTCAAGTAGGGGTGATCTCAGTCCGCTACTTGTTTATTTAATTAGCTCACCGGAATTTGGAGCCTTCCCCCACCGGGACCGGGAATCTCGCTATACAGGGTGTTTCAGGACGAAGTACATTACTTTTAGGAGGAGATTCCTTACATCGAAACAAGACACATAAGAAGTGAAAAATTTCGCTTAGTTTTGGAGATTCAGCGTTTCCAACTTGGGGCCCAGATAATAATTCTCAATAAATCGGAAACGAAAATTTCTTTTGCAGAAACTTGTTTCTAACAAACATGGCATGGCTATCAAGAATGAAACTACGCTGTCACCAATTTGTCAGTGTTGCCAACCTGGTATCACATTTAAAATTTACAAACTGTGGATAACACACAGTGTTGCAAACTGTGGATAACACACAAGATCAAATATTGTAGGAAAATACATAGTTTGTATAAGATCGCGAAAACCTTTCGTTTCCGCAGACGCTCTTTGTAAAGAGAATATGTAGACCAGTGATTCCGCCAGACCTCTCCTGTGCGAGGTTTCACCCCCCCCCCAAATCCTCGAGAACACCCCGCAACTTTAATTTCAAAAATCGATAGAAATCGTGAACCCAATTTTGACTTTACACCTCCCCCAAACTGAAATTATTTGCGGAATCCCTGATGTAGACTTCTCTTCTTGTTCTATTCGCTGGAAGACATCTTTGTATTTATTTCTTCCTACCATTCTAGAAGCACGTCTAAGATGTAACATTTTGTTCAAGGTGCGACTTGAAATAAATCATGTTTCGAACAAACATTTAAAAAAATAAAAACTTTCAAGCTCGTAAATATCATACATATTATTATTACTACGCCGCAAATTGTAATGTTATATTCTTGAATTTCCGAAACACGTGACAAGAAATAAATACGCATTTTATAATTATACGAAATAACATTGCGATACAAATACATACATAGTGAGTGCATTTCCTTGGGTCTTTTTCCTATCTACGTGCACAGTCAGGGGAGAACAGATAACTTTAGTTCCACGTTCTCTTTTGATGAAAGAAAGAAAGCGTTAGTGGAAATATTGTTTTCATCCAAATCTAATGTCAATCCCACGCAATAATAACAATAGATGAAATCATGGGTTTATATACAAAACAGTAATAGAAGAAACACAGTAGTATTATTATATTTTGTTGGTGATTGAGAGAGAGAGAGAGAGAGAGAGAGAGAGATCGCGCCAAACAGGAGGAAAAACAAATTGCTTACTCTCATATTGTACACAGTTAACGCGGCTTGTAAATTTCCCAAGAGATGTTTGTCCATATGCAAAAATCCAATAAAAATTTAAATGCCGAATTCTGCTTTAACGAAAAGTGGAACGACGGCAAATATGATGTAGTAGCATCATAGCGGCGGGATGAAAGGAGGAAGGGGACGAGGGAATGAAAGATGAATTGTTATTATTATTATTCGAGTAGTTAGGCAACCAACTTCAAAAAACAAAAAACAAAAAAAATAACATTCCATATTTCATATCTCTCTGATTCTCGTGAACTGGAATTGGTGTAATTCAAAGGGCTCACGTATTCTCTCTCTCTCTCTCTCTCTCTCACACACACACACACACACACACACAGAGAGAGAGAGAGAGAGAGAGAGAGAGAGAGAGAGAGAGAGAAAACTTTAGCTTATACAATCCTATTTCAAATACCTGTATCTAATTTTGTACGGTCACTTTTGTTTGCACTTTAAACAAACCAAATTAACTTGTAACTAATAATTACATGTGGGCTTGTATGAGTATGGGTATGTGTGGGTGTATACGGAGTTTATAAATGCAGAAAATGATTACTGCTTTTCATCTTCATAAAAAAAAAAAAAAAAAAGGTTACAAACGAAACTTTATTTTGCTGTCTCGCTAGGCATAAAATAGTTTCTAAATGACTAATATTAAAAATTTTAAAATATGTTTTCCTATAAAATTTACAATGTGCAAATAGATCAATATTAATGAATGCACAAAGAAACAAAGAACAATATATGCACTAATTAATTGCGTCATAGTTCCGAGGAAAATACGATATCCTGTCGAAATATGAAACAATATATAACAACAATGTTGCTCTTTTCAATCTTTCTAACGAGGTACATTAAATTTGCTTTTTGAATAACGAATGGTGTTTTATAAGTCAATAGAGATATCGGATTTATTAATTTCTTTTTGCTAAAATTGCAGTTACTAAAATGTATAGGAACAAAGTTCATATATTGAGTGCAATGTATTTTCATTATTGAGGACGTGTTAACAGAGATGGCAGGCGCTGTGGCTAGAAACATTTCCAAAAGATGGCTTTGCTCTTACAATAAAAGATTCTTTAATCCTTTTTAGCATGCCCCCCTCCCTCCCTTATGGGAAAGAGTTGCGACGTCCCTGTTCACCAAGGTTAAATCTTGTGAACACGATGACAGCAAAGTGTGAATAAATGTTTCGGGTTCTGATAAAAAGAAACTTTTGTTTCTCGATCCTAGCGACCGGTTATCCTGACTAAGGTTTTTCCAGGGGTTTTCCTCAGTCATTTAGGGGCTCCACAGTCTAGTGGTTAGAGCGTTGGACTCATATCCGCGTGGTCCCGGGTTCATTTCCTGGCCGGAGTCCCGCTTTTCGGCGTCCACCCAGCGACGTGAGGCAAATTGGGGAGTCACGTGAATAAAGACGTGACGACCACACACGGTCTAGAAAACCCCTGATACGCCTGTTCGTGGTTAGGTACGCGCAGTGCTAAGGTGGACGCAGTTCCACCAAACACGGACAGATGGCGTTGGAGCAGGCTCAGGGCCTGTTGGTCTGTTACGCCAGTGTTTTTTTCCTCAGTCACACAAGGCGATAGGCAGGATGTGACTTCTTCAACTTAGACCCTGACCGACTTCTTTCTCCTCCCCTATCCCGGCTTGAACCTTAGATGCCTAAAGGTCCTAAATAAATAAGGTTCAATTCAAATTTTAAAAAAAATGTTACTTCTATTTAAATCATAGAAGCATTTATTTGACACCTTAGAGAATTCAACTTACAACAATTTCTTCTATATTTGTTCACCTTCAAACGATGTTTGAACACTTCTTGATACAAATTAGGGTGTGTCAAAGTGTTTTAGACACTTTGATACCATCTACCGTACACCAAGCAGTAACACCATGGACTGTTGATCGACAAAGGGTAGACATGTAAGTTTGAACTGCGCGGCCGACATATCAAGCAACCGTAGATCACTTCTAGAGCGTTGGCATCGCATGCGGGAGGTTGTGAATTCAACCCTAGCGACCGACCATTCTGGCTGAGGTTTCCCGGGGTTTCTACAGAGTCAAATGCCGGGATGTGACCTTCAATTTAGGACGTGCCTAACTAACTCTTCCCGAATCCTTTACACTCCTCTTTCCCGGCCTGAGCCTTAGACCCCTAAAGGCCGTAAAAAGCTCACAATTCTGTGGCCGGCCATCCTAACTGTTTTTCCCCAGGGATTCCCCTGTTTTACCAGATAAATGCAGGGATGGTACCTTAAATAAGGGTCTCTATTCTATCTCTACCCTACTCGGCTCGGAGTCAGAGATGCCTAAATACCATAAATAAATTCAAATTCTGTTTATTTTGATAGCCTACTGAATTTTGTAAAGAAACCACCGTGAGCTGCGATAGAAACCTTGTCGATTCGAAACTACGAATCCAGCTCTCGTGGTCCAGGCGGTGACTTTGGATCGTTAATGAATCGGCACGTGGGTTCGAACCCCACGGCCGACTATCATGACTGAGATTTCCCTCAGTTTCACCAGGAGAACGCCGAGATGTTGCCTTAAGTTTGGACCTGGCCGCTACCTTCTGCATCTTCTACCCTACTCTATCCCGACCTGAATCAAAGATGTCTAAGGGTCATAAATTAATTAAAATTAAAATTCAGAAACTCAGAAGAACGTACTTTATTCACCACTTTTCTCTCTATAATGAATAATGTTGATTACATAATGAGTAAGTAAGAATTTTTCAGGTGATATTATGAACAAAAATTTGCATTTAAAAAGGTGTTTAAAATGTAATTTGAGAAATAAAGTGTCGAAGAAGCGATCCGAAATTACGTTCAGAAAGACTTAATAAACCCTTGACTTTTCTTGTGCACGTCACTTACTCTTCTTGGAAATAAAAGAAAAGATCTCATAAGAAGTGTAGAAAAAGTGAAACAGTAAGTGTGTTACGAGACAGTGTAGAGAGTATTGGCGAGAGACCGTGGATTTTTCCAAGAGATGGTGTATTGGAAGTCTTGGAAATGGGGAGTTAAAGGATAGATTGTCTGGAATAAAAGTTGCGCAATGAAATCAGAATAGCCTAAGCGTCGAAATACTACTTTTCAAGAACATTGCTGGCTTAATTCCAGCCAAACATAATATTCAATGTAATGAATTAAAAAAAAATCTAAAATATCATCGTGCCTTTGGATTGGATCTAAATGAGATATTTACCAGGGGTAGGTAGGTAACAGCTAGATCTATCACACTGTGCCAGAAACGCCTTTAAAACTCTTAAATGGTACCATTGTTTGTACATGAAATATTATATGGGCTCAAATCAAACCAGTACACAACACACCTATTTAAGTTATGTTTATTATTGACGTATGCATCTTATAAGGCGATACTCCTTACGTCATTATGTGTCAAGATATGAACGTCATTTGTCACGATACCACCGTTACTTTGAGCTTCTGAAACAAACGTGAAATTTTGATTCAAACGAAATTTATTTTTTCTTTTGCTGTTAGGAATTCATGCCGATTTTTTTTCACTTACTAATCAATCACCCTGTATATCACGAAATTATCAAATGTCACGGCATTTACTTAGACACTGGGAACTGGGTAAAAATTTGATTTGAAAACATGAACCGGGCGGTGAAATCCGGGCAGACCAAGTTTAGAGAAGTGTGGCAACAATAATTAAAAAAAAAAAAATCCAATATAACATTTTTTTTCTTTAAGTTTTGTTAAAATTCTTCCGTTGAAACAGACTGTATTAATAAAAATTGAGAAACAAGGGATGAAACTTTGCAGTTTTTCGACCATCTCCACTTGAACAATGGATGTACGAGATGGGTGGAAAGCTTGCGAAGTGGGAGAGGACGGAACCAAGCGAGAGAATGCGGTATTACGCTCTTCATTTGTTTCCCTATTTAGCGAAAGCCTCGCTTACAGGAAATAAGTAGCATTGCCGGGCATCCCCATTGGATTTCTAAATTGAGATTTACACATTTAAGCACTCGTGTTTCACTTCGTAGTTGTGTGCGTGTGTGTGTGTGGGGGGGGGGGGGTAAGTCTGCACTATAGAGTGGGAGGAAGTGAAAAGAGAGAAATGCTGATGACCATTCAGTGCTTTTCTACACATCCTCATCGCCCCCCCCTCTCTCTCTCTCTCTCACACACACACACACACACACGCACGCGCGCGCGTATACACTTGGGAAAGGAGAAAACTACATGAATGTAAATCTAAAAACATCGACTCCATACTTCTTCCGAACCTCATTCTCCCTTAGCAATTCTCCATTTCCAGAGTTGCCAACCTGCATTTTTTTCTTTACTAATTTTTAGGTCAAGCATAAACGGCGAAGTCGTCTACTTTGCTTCTCAGCGAAGTTCCAAGCATCTCCCGAGAACCTGTTTGTTGAACATAAACTTAAAAAAGAAGAAGAAAGAGAACTTAAAAGCTATTCAGTTGGAAAGTATTGTACAAAGAAGAAGAATTACCATTGGTATGAAATTTTATTTGATAATACCTGTTTAGGTTCTTAAAACGTGTCCTGATATAGATATATTTAATATAAAAATAAGTTAATTTCATTCGTAACGAATTGTTTTGACAGAATTTATCACCTTGAATCTTTAAATATATAAATATGTGTGTGTGTAGAATATGACATGTATGTTGAACACCACAACTAGGTATCACCAACCTGGCGTGTTCAATAAATAAACAAATAAGGTAGTAGAAATTTCAATTTAAAGTGTTATGGAACTGGTAGACGAATACTCTGTTAATTTTTTTTAGAAAAGTCTCTTGAAATACCCAGTAATGTTTCAGGTAAATGTTACAATTTGCAGACATTCTAAAAAAAAAAAAACCACTGAGATTTCTATTGTGGTGCTGGAAAGTCTGACTTTTCAGTTCCTGTGAGTTTTTCGTACATGAATTCTGATCTGCCGCCATTTTGATCACGGATTTTATCATAAATGGAAAATTCTCTCTGTGAATGGGGAATTGCGATCTATAATTGACAAATAAAAAAAAATGATTAAACATAATCGGTCAATATATTCCTGATCCTCTATACTGTTTCCATCTAGTGTTTTCTTATAACTGGAAGTTTAGTCCAATCAGTAAGTCGTTGGAGCTCTAACTAAAAAATTCGTGATCAAATCTCACTCCTCCCTTCCTGAAAATGGCAAGGTGGTTGGATTTTATTAGCCAAGTTACTGGAAATCTCCAGGCGGTTATAGGCCTAGTTGCCTAGTTTTTGCCGGGTATGTGTCTGAAAATGTTTTACAGTGTATCATTAACATTAAAAAAAACACACACACAAAAATGTCATATTAGCTAAGGCAAACCAGATGTCAACGTACTGAAATCAATAGTCTGATTATTAGCAGTGAATGAAAAAAATAGTCAAAATCCGACTGCCATTATGTTCAATTTCACAGAAGTACAGATTGTAGAAGAATATCGCGTTGAAAGGTTGTAGTGTCACGAGACTGAAAACAGTCTTAGGTTGATATCCTCAAGTCTGAAGTCAGTTTCTTCCTGCCTACTGCCGTTGATACGTCAGCATACGTTAATTATGCAACATTACTACAAAAGAAAGTTGTAAGGTCACCAAATTAGGAAACAACTCCATACAATGGCGGTCGTTGAATCCCGATCTGAAATCAGTATCTCTCTCTATCTGCTCACATGCAGGCATGCGTTACGAGCTGAGTGGATATACTGTAAAGATAAGAGAAGATTGTAATCGGTTCAGATGATAAAACGACAAGATAAATCGAGGTCCGGATGAAAAACAAAGGAAATTTGTTTCTCTTTGTGTGCTTTGGTTGCGGTGCTAGGTTTGCGTTGACAAACGGATAAAGTAGGGATTCTGCCAGGGTCAAGGATGTTCATGTTCTAATAGAGGATGTGCTTGTAGGTATCTCATGCGCAGAGAGAGAATGAAGCCAAAAAACAACTGAGCATCGACCAAGGCGACGTACCTGATTGGTTAGCGAACAACTAGAGAGCTTGTTGTCATCTTTGTTAGCCGAAAAAAAATGTATTTGAATGGAGTAAGTGTGGTAACTGGATGGAACTATGCTACGACGTTTGGCTTCACGCTCTTAGCAAAATCGCATATCCTCTATTAGAACATCCATGGCCAAGGTTTTATGTTTCGAAGAGATGTAAATCCAAAATTGGCCGAGTGTAAGAATAGTGTTTGCAGTATTTCGAATTCGAATTTTAATCGTAAAAGTCATTTTCTTAGTTGTGGGGTGTAATGCTAGATGATTTTGGAGGGTGATAACTTCCACTGAAGGAGGGGGAGGTCTGCCAGAATTCTTGGGACCATATATGACCAATTTCTAAGTATTCTGCCAGAGCCCTCTGCCAATATAGGGGTGTCACCATTCCAAAACGTTGACCACGCATTCCCAACTTTAAAATGTTTACTCTTAAAGATCGATGGAAAGCCAGTAAATCTCAACTTACAACACACCCCCCCCGTAACTTTGCCTTTACATCCCCAAACTGAAAATCCCGGAAGAATCCCTACCGGCATCGACCAAGTTCGAAAGACTTCAAACATTGAATTGGAGAAGCTGAACCATTTTTGTCCATTTGATCAGTGTTGTCAGCTGGGGAGGTGGGGGAATTTCCCGGAAAACGATAAAATCTGGTCCACAAGAAACTTAAAAGAGAAAATAAATTTTAAATCTGGGAATTTTGTTGAATCTTTCTGACACTTTTAGTTTTAAATTTCCAGCATTTTTTAAAGTAAACTTAGCATCCAGATTTATTATTTTTTTTTACAAAAAATCGGGATATTTTTCAGTATTTCGAGGGAAATATTGCGATGGGAACCAGACAACACTGCATTTGATACAGTTTCATTAACTACTACTGATCAGGGAAGTCTTCGCTGCTCTCCTCAAGATGGAACCAACGGGAAAACTTACAATTTGAACATTTTAATTACAAAATCTATACAAGTTGAGAGTTTCAACCCAACAGTTTTGCTAAATTATATTCCCGTATGTGAAAAATATCGCTTGCCATGGATTTTGGATTGAATAATATTCAAAATTGTTCTAAAAATTATCACTATTTGCAAACTCATTAGTTTCGTCAGGAAATGAAAACATTGCATGATCATTAAACAAGGTCTTGTACATTCACTGTTCGCTTATTTCTTCTAACTAGTTACAAGTATGATCATAAATTAAAAGTCATTCTAATTGAAATAAAAGATGATACTGCACTGCAACTTACACAAAACGATATGCAAGAAGCTTTGAATTGCATAAAACACTATTATTTCGTAACAAGATAATTTATTGATTTTACAAATAATAATTTTGTGACAAGTTTTGATCTTAGTTCAAAGTAAGAGAATATATTTACACAATAGGAAATAATAATATGCCAAGGTTTAAAGATGAAGTAAATCCCAAATTGTATGATTTTTTTGTAATGGCAATATTCAGCTTTAAATTATTTTTGCCGTGACCCTCTTTCGATGTAAGTAACTAAAATTTCATTGAAAAATATCTGGTGTAGTAAAAAGTAATCCAATATTTTGCCAATAGATGGCTTCAGTGA
>JAGDQP010029599.1:0-23251 GCA_022664845.1 Lepisma saccharinum | reverse complement strand
TAGAGAAATTAGCGGAGATCTTCCAGGTACACAGGACAACAATTGAAAGACGAATCGAGTCTCTGTGTTTCACTACAAAGTTGAATTGTTGGGATCCACATTAGCTGAGTGCAACTCAACGGGAGGATCACGTCGCGACCTGTTTTCTTCAGTTCCCGGTACAAAAATGACTGGTTCTTGACGCGCACTGTCAAGGGTGATGAGAAGTAGATTCTGTACTAGCAAAGCGAAGAACCCAAGGATTGTGTGTCACGTTTCTGAATCGCCTCCACCGAAGTCCGAACCAGAACTTCATTTTTTAAGTGTGTGATGGGATATCAAAGACTTCACTGAGAGGTTTCATAACCTAACCAAAACATTAATGCCACCTACTACTGTCAGCACCTCGACAGCATTTCAATCCTAGCGGCCAGGCCTAGCCAAGGAGTCATCAAACATTATCATAATGATAGGCAACATCCGTTAAAAATTGATGAAATTTGGTTGGGAGATTCTCCTGACTTCATCCCTACAGACCTGTTTCGTGCTTTGCAGAATGTATTCGCTCGAAAAATCTTTGATGATGTAGAGACTGTGAAAACTGCCGTACAACAGTTCTTCGACTCCAAATCACAGAACTTTTATCGGCGTGGGATCCATCTGGTAGCAGGAACATGGCAAAAGGTCATTGACTGCGATGGCAATGATGCGCAGGACTAAGTAAGTTATGTTTTATGTTGTTCGCACTTCTACCTGTACAAGGAAACCGGGCAGAACTTTTGCGCGTACCCAGTAAAAAATACGATTTTTCAATTTAGTGTTACAAAATTCTATTACAGGGAAAGGATAGGAGATCACGTTTGGTCTACAAGTTAAGGAGTTTCGGAAAACGTTAAAGCGTTGATGTTAGTGGAGATAGAACCCGGGTTAACTCAATGATAGGCCATTGGTTCACACTGACCCAAGGGAAAACTAAGTAAATTTGTTACTGAAATCTGTAGAAGAATTTCGTTGTGAGATTGAGTGATTTTATCACAACGAATTGTGTTCAAAAAATACACAAAAAAGTGTGTGAAACGTAATTCCGTAAAGCTAAGTGTGCAAGCTGCATTCAAAATTAACCTCCAAAAGCACATCATAAACTCTCCACACGTGACGTACACATTACTTACATTTCTGAAACCGCAAACTAATGTCCGGTTTCATTAACGTTCCTTAAAATCTTAAAGAAACCTCAACTTTTAACGCCTCCTTCACGCGCTAAAACGTTTCACCAAACCTCGCCCAAGGACTAACAGTTCTTCAAACTTGTCCTTAATTTAAGGACTTGATTTTCCCGCTTAAAATGTTCAACGCGGCCCTAAATTGCGAAGTAATATAGACGACGTCAGCAATATTGTCACGCAGAACAGACAGCGTTTAGGGAACATTGGACAGGAAATAATTATTTTGGACAGAATAAAGAATGCTAATCAAATAGGTAGTGGTTACAGGCATGTCAGGTTAATGGCGCTTTGCAAATGCTGTAAGTAAGCTTTTGAAATTATCAGCCTCAAGATGACTAAGTGATTTAACTTGAATTTAAGGAAGGTCTGTGAAACCCAATAGAAGTGTATGCTATTACAATATTGCACATGCACTAAAGGTTGTTTTACGTAATTCGTGTATTTAACAGTAAAATAAACATGTACCGTACAGTGCAGCAACTGAAACGGGAATTTGAACGGTCACTGGAGCTATGGAACTGTTAGCGAAGTTTTCACCGGAACTTTAACCTTTCCTGAATAAGAATATGTTTAAATCCAGGAGGAGTAACACATTGATCTACGTGTTGTTGAATTCGTTGAGCGCATTCTATAAAACAATGGAAGCAAATGAGTGTGTTTATGCAAATGCTGCCCGATTTTCTGTTGACGCGTTCTAAAAGTCTGCCGTTCGTGTCATACAGAACGCGAGGAGCTAATCAATGGTTGTACATTTTCTACGCAGCGTTGCCAGGCGTTCTTAGGCCAGTTGCTCACACGTTTCCCTATCTCTAGTGTACAAAACGCACTGGAAACACCTTTATCTTCCTTTATTTTCTTTTTACCCCAGCTACTGAAGTGACATGTCTTAAGTGATACAAAGGTACATAAGGAAACTCATCACAACCGGTTTACACGTAGCGCGAAGCAAGAACGTCATGCATAAAAGGTGTCTAACCAGGGAACTGTCCGAATGGGTCACTCGAGTTGCTGAACGAGGTGCATCACATATGAAAGACGGTTTGAAAATATGTGCATATGCAAAATTTTAGCGGCTTAGAAAAGCGTGAGAGCCGGAAGAAATGTGGCCTGCAGTAGGGCTTAACAACACAGAAATCGAAGGAATAACACTTGTTCTGTGTGAATAGTGAGAAAAATGCAAGTCAAATTTAAAGTAGTAGATACATGATAAGATTTGCTGTATGTTGGGGAATGTGAACATCATAGCCGCCATCTTGAAAGTGGCCATCTTGAAATTGAATTCAAAATGTTAAACAGAAAGTAGGTCTTGTGACACATCAATTAGGACTGAAATTTTACCAGAAATTCATTGGTGTCAATAATATTATAGTAATTGTATGGTGAGCTGAGAAACAATAACAGTAAAGAAAGACGAATTCATTTATTCAAAATCGTTTAACAGATGTCACATCAGTAGAATGCAAAAATAAGAGTTTAGAGAACTTTAGTTTCCAGAAAAGACTGTTCTTCGCACACTGACCATATGAAATGCATGTGTAAATGCAAAAGAAAAATCACGAGTAACGGAGAAAGGTAAGTCACAAGAGACGGAAAAGAGACCAGATAAGTCAGCTCCACCTACAACGTACTGTGCTGTTAACAGAAGGTGTTTAAGTGATTTTTATTGCAATATACCCCCATGACTTTCCTTTAGTGATGTTAGTTCTCAACTCACAATTTATTATCGACACAAATGAATTTCTGGTAAAATTTCAGTCCTAATTGATGTGTCACATGACCTACTTTCTATTTAACATTTTGAATCCAAATTCAAGATGGCCACTTTCAAGATGGAGCTTATGATGTTCACATTTCCCAACATACAGCTAATCGTATCATGTATCTACTATTATCGATTTGACTTGCATTTCTGTCACTGTTCACACCGAACAAGTGTTATTCCTTAGATTTCTGTGTTATTAAGACTTTCTGCGCTATGATTACTACTGTAGGCCACATTTCTTCCGGCTCTCACGCTCTCCTAAGCCGCTAAACTTTTGAATAAGCACTTATTTTCACACCCTCTTTCATATGTGATGCATCTCGTTCAGCAATTCGAGTTACCCATTCGGACAGTTCCCTGGTAAGAGGGCCATATATTTCGAGAAGAATTTGGCTTTTTAATTTCTCATATTGAAATGGACAGATAAACAAACTGAAAGAGAAAGTGCTTTCTTTCTAAATATCGGAAGGATATTTTGAGATTCTAGCCCTTGTATTTTTAACAATACTAAAATCTGTTTATAAATATATTGGAATTATAAGTCGGGACAGAATTAATTAGATGGTCACGACAAAAAGCAAAACGTACATTCTGTACTTTTGTTAAGAAAATATTAACAAAGTGAAACAGAATATTAGTACCAGCTTTCTCTCTCGACAAGTTTATGAAATGGGCCTCTTATCACCACTGCTATAAACAATAACATAAATCTTTGGGAGACCATAAACTCCAGCATCGACATAAAACAGACATTGATTCACCAATTCATGTAGCTGAACCTACTGCATAGTTTTGAACTGACGTCACGCATGACGAAAAAGGTCATGACGTCTGCTAATAATAAAGATTTATTTAATACTTCTACGTAATGTGTCACAATATAACCATTAATTATCAGTGTTTCCTCCAGCAATTTTGTGTGGCATGACGAACACGTAGATACGAAAGGCGCTAACACAGAGAGAAAAATGCTTGTGACTGACAAAAATATTGTTCAAGAGCATTTAAACAAAATTTTATTTATATATATAAAAATACAAGTGACAGTGTTTGTGTTATCATCACGCCAAAACTGCTTGACCGATTGGAATGATTTTTCGTACATGATCACATATTCCACTAATGTGGGGAGTTATCATATCAGTTGCCATCTTGGATTCAAAATGGCCGCCCAAAACATTTTCTACACCGTTCGTGCTAGAGAAATGAAATCTGTATGAAGGTGTAACCATTACGAGTAAGTTACAATAAATGGAGCAAACCTACTCTATGAGGGGCGTAGCCCCCGGGTGGTATGGGGGCAGATGTGCGCCATGGAGGCGCAGTCATCCGAAGAGTCTGGTTACGATGAAGGGGCGCAGCCCTCAAAACTCAGCAAGTTGGGGGCGCAGCCTACCGCGGAGAAGCGAGTATTGGTGACAGTCCCAATGACTCTTGCCAAGGCCTACTGCACGTTTCAATATCGATGATCAACATAGCATTTCTTCGCATTCTACGCCAATAATAATAATTCACAGCCATATTCAATCCACTACTGGATGGGGCCTCTCCTGGAGGGAGGACTTAGTGTACTGCTCCCACGCTGACCAGACATATTGGGAGAGGAGAGTCCAAGCTCTCAACTGTGATCGCCACTGTCTTTTATTCACAGTATCTCCCCATTTGCACCGTTCCAAACAATGCTATTTACAACGCCAATTTCTCTTCAAAAACTGGCCAATGGCACCTAATCTTTGACACTCAAACTCAGTTTTTATGCTTATGTTATATAAATCTTCAAGACCTGAGTGTCCACTTGAAATAGTGTTACTTGTAACATTCTTGTTTGTTCGATACAGTATAAACAAACAGCTCTGTTTCAAACTCATTTATTTCTCTGATGCTTATTCGTTTGTTGGAAAGACATGATACTTCAGATATAAACAAGGTTATAACAATACAAAATAATTATCTAGAATTATTAACTGATTTTGTGGATTGTAATACAGAAGAATAATATTTCAGTTTACAATATTAATATAACAATTAAGTTCCTCGTTGGATTTTGCATTACGAGCTGAGGAGATAGCTATGTGTGGCACCGTAGCGGCGCGCTATAGGTATCGTTTCGGATTCCAAAGTGGTGGGAACTCGGTTCTATTCTCACTCAGGATGTTTTTATATACTTGTGTTTGCTGACAATGGCATTTATTTAAACACAATTTGCTTAGAGAAAATAACATTGCATTTGGGATTTATTGTAACCATTTATTGGCAACCAGAGACAAATCTTTTCCTCTGTGAACTTTCAACTTGGTTAGAACATTAAACCGGAATGCGTCCCGGTATACGTTTAAGACTTTATTGGTCCCCGAAAGACATATTTTATAAAGTTTTCTTAAAAATATTTTTCACACATCTTTAAGTAACTTTAAAATTACCATGGTGAACTTCAGGAAATACGATTATTTTTAATGAAAAATAATTTGTGTATATTTTGGAAATATTTTTGGAGGGTTTTCGTTGCATACTAAATATTCCTACGTAACTGAGACAGTAGATTTTTTTTTTTTTTTTGTAAAGTGGTTTTCGGCGTTTTTATTCACGTCTTATTTAAAGCAAATATACCCGTATGGGATTTTCTTATGTTATGAGTAGGTCCCAAATTTTTAGGATGTTATAAACATCGTTTTAGACTTTATAATAAGCTGGTTAGTCCATTTTAGGACTTTGATTTTTTTTCTACCACACATGAATTAAACTGACAAATATTTGCATTAAAATTAAATAAATAGCAAATAAATTCCAACTGCAAATACATTTTTCTTGATACCTTAACGACTTACTAAACATAAAGGAAAGAAACATATTTTAAATAAATATTCAAAGTTCCTATTGTCTCAATATTCGATTAAAGATTATCATAGAAAGCAAAAACTTGGAACAGCGATCACAAATAACCTCGTCTCGTCTCGTAAATCACAGCAGCCACAAATATCCTTCTCTCTTTACTAACCATCAACTGGACTGCCCTTTTCTCATATTAAATCCTAAACCTTAATGTTTTGCAACACGGCAACAATTACATTTGTTTGTAACGCCACATTCATTGTTAAGCTGTGTTGAAATGAATAGTTTTACTTTGTTAGCGCCACGCATTTACAGCTTCGCGCTAATTATCACAATAAATTCTCCAGCACTTCCAAACTCCCAACGAAACCAATACTTGAACTTTATTTAAGACCTTTAGACAACTTTGGCTCAGGCCGAACGAAAAGAAGAAAACAGCAAAAAGTGAAAGAACGTTGCAAACTACTGCACATTCGTGCACGTTTTACCTATTAACAGTACAAGTTGTTTAATGTATTAATGCCAACATTTTTCTGAAATATTCAATTTAGTCTTTTTAGGCTCGTAACTCACTTTATCCGTTTTTAGTACCAATAGGATTCGCACATTTGATAAAAACATGACTGAAACGAAAATATATGTTACAATAGTGATGCTAGCAGCTAAGGATTAAACATATGTATAACTGTATGTATAACTGTACCAATAAAAATGAAACCAATACCAAGCGAAATTATCGGTCGTTTCTTTTCTCTTCCCAACTTTGAAAACAAAAAACGAGACATACGTGTCATATAACTTACTGCAAACCATAGTATATTTGTTAGCACAATTCGCTACAGTACGTTTAACACACAAATACACGAAAAAGCCCCGAAATTGTTTATATACGCTGTTCCAATCGTTTTGCAATGTTTCTGTTATTATCACTGTTTACAGCGTTGCCAGATAATGAGAACTAAAATTATTTTCATTAGCTTTGTGAAAAAAAAAAAAGCTCAGAATTCTGTGTTGATAAACTTCAAAATGGCACCTGTTGTTAAACATAGGTTTATCAAATGTGTCATTAAACATGTTGATAAAACCTGTGCATGCTTTTTGTTTCAAGCACATCGAAAGTCGAAACAAGAGCTTGAAACAACGCTGGAATCATGGTTAAAAAAAAATCATGTTTTTTTTTCTAATAATTTTTATTTTTTTCTTATTTAAATAACTTGCTGCTCAGAAAAAGCTGCTAAGTCCAAATGCTTAAAAAACTGTAAAAACTTCACGAATATGTGGTATTCGCTGCGGAAGATAGCCAAGGAAAATAGGGAATTATAACAACTTGTAACAATTTTGAGAAGGAAAGAAAACATAGCTATACTTACTTATGGTATAATATTTTACCAAAGGAAGTTAACATATAGGAAACTTATACGTTATTTTTGTCGTTACACGACGAATGGTTTCAGAGCGGTACGTACACCTCTCAATTAACTTCGAAAAAGAAACAATTTGCAATGTTTCTACGTATCAACTTTCCTTCTAAAATGGCATCTGTGTCTTCCTTTCTTCCTAAGCTATTGCAAATTTTCTAATCGCAAGTGCTTCATTACCTAACGAAATATTCTAGGATTTAAGTTTACTAAGATAAATTTTAGTTCATTTTATTTAGTTTGCAGCCATCAAAATTGCACTATCAATTTGAGAACACCCCATAACAAAATTCAATAAAGTATGAGAGCTATTTTGTAGCCGCGGTCGTTCAGTAATATAGCTCTGACCTCTGGACCGTGGGGGCCCGATTCGATACCGTAATGTTACGAAACAACAACTTTTGTTTTGTACACAAAAACTGGATTTTCTGTGTTCGTTTTCAAACGTGAGTGAATTGTTATTAACGTCCTTATCGAGCAGATGAGCTTCTAAGGACGGGACCTACAGAGTTTGGTAAAGTTGGTTCCGAACCACTCCGTTTAATGGACCTCAACGGGATTTGAACCCGTGACCACGCGCACAGAAAACGAGCGCTCATTTTCATACGTAATATAAATTGTAAACTTTCAATGTGAATTGGGTTCCTACGTTCTCTTCAAAAAAATTCGCGAATCAAAATGAATCACTCAAATAGTTCGTTAAATTCTAGGTCGATCTCGGAACGGGCGTAAGCCATAGTGCTGTTACCGCCCATACAATTCATTTTATCTTTATCTTATCTAGGTCGATCACTTTGGTTTTGGTTTACATCATAAGAGCCTATCATCAGGTGAGGACTAAAGGGTAAATTTCAAGCATACATATGATTCAAATCACAGAATGATTAATATAACGCAATTTATTTCTACTTGTTTTTTTTTAATCTATTGTATTTTGATTTAAATCATTGATTTAAAAAAATCATCTGATTTAAATCATGATTTAAATCAATCAACCCAATGTGAACTATATCTTTTTAAATATATGATTCATGGAAATATTTACAAAATGATCTCCTGGCGTTACAATTCTTTCCAGTATGAAAGAAAATATTTAATAAAACAACGTTAAAATCACAATTTGATCACAGAATTGTCATATTTATAAACAGTTTCATAATCCATGTAAGTAAAGACACATGAACAGCTTACCAAAAGCTACAAAAACAAAACAACAATATTTAATTTATAAACTAAAGTTTAAAAAAATGAAAAAACGAGTCGCAATGAAACAAAAAATAATTTTCGAAAACAAAGTTAACCATAAATCTATAATAGTTCATTGTTGACGTTTTAATCTGTTACTCTCAATTAAATAGAAACTGTTATGTTTCTAAACATAAATTTTTTATTCGTCATTGGCTTTTATCAAACTGTTATTATATTAAACTCTAAAACATGTACATTAAATATTTAAAAACAATAACTCGAATCTTGTAAATGTCAAAATGAATTCATAAATCAAGTTATCATAATACAATTGGTTATTTAAATTAGAATAATAGAACTGTTTACTTAAATCTGTGCTAAAATTAAAAGAATTATTACATTCTGTAACATCTCTCTTATCCTAAAGTTTAATAGCCAACACACAACTAATAATCTCTAAAGTTCAGTGCTTTTTTAAACCCTCAAATTCATAAATATTTTACACACAAATTTATTATAAAAATTAAAACAATATTCTTTTTTTTTTTTTAAAAAAAAAAAGACCATGAAATACAAAAAATAATTAATACCTTAGAAAGCCAATTCTCCAAATAAAACATCAACCAGCCTAGTCCGTTCTAAATCAAAGCAAACCTTCAAACGGAAAAAAAATATCACCCTACAACTTAATACACATAGCAAGCATCAAAGTTTCAACACAATGAAGTATTAAGTTACTATTCCAACAGTAACGTAAATAGAATGTTTGAGAACCCCCTGATAACCTTTTAGGGGGCCTTCTGGTAGCATCTCTAGATGCAATTTCAACAATTTCTTGCCGTAGACCTATGCAAATATCACAGATGAATATTATTCGTGTCTAAGGAGAGTCAACATGGAAATAATGTGGAACAGAAAGTTAACAGCACTTTTCCGTGTGCCCACCGCTAACCGGGGGCTACCACCTCCCGCGGGTCGCGCCGCACAGCTCTCTTCGGACGCACCGTCCCCCCTTGCACACCAAGCGAATGGCCACGCCTTATTTCCATGTGCTTCCCTTAGCCTCTAGTCGAATATTTACACTTCGAACAATACAGTGCTCTCAATAGACTGTGCAGAGCAGTGTAACCAGATTTTTAATATGAAGTTGCGTGAAAATTCCCAACCTAGCATAAAAATTCCCTCCCTCTTACCAACACTGAGAAAGTTTTTAAGTCGACATTTTCGAGACGACTTTTGTCATGTTTGCTGGATTTGCAATTAATTCATTTTTCATGCATTTATATGTCTTCTGGACGCCTGGGTCCTCTGCAAAGCGGGGTATCGCAGCATTGTATTTACGCCCCTGTATTTCAATTATAAACATATTGACAACAAAACCTCTGGGTTACAACGATGCAGAAAAAATACCAGATTAATACTATTTTGTAGAGCGATGACAAATTCGCTCGAAAATTTATTAAATTTATTCAAAACAATATGTACAGAAATAAATTGTATAAAAATAAATGTTAAATAAAGCAAGGCAACACGTTAGGAAGATTGGTAGCCCGGAAGCAAAATCTTTTAATGCACGTTTGCTCTTGAATGTTGCACCATATAGAATCGGATTTGACGTCACGCAAGCGTTACATACCCAGATAAACGTTACGACCCTGTGAGGCCAGATCACAATGAATTGCAGAAATTCATGTTGAAGAATGAATTTCAGCTAATGGTATAAAAACTAATCAGTTAGTGTTAGGCTCTCAACGTTAATAGAAGCTGTTACTTGAGATGCCTTACTTTACATAAGGTGAGTGTCAAGGGTTCTTTACTCTTGAGTTGTTAACATGGAATTTGTCATATTCTAAATTTTGTTTGGAATTAAAATTTTAGAGTCATATAATTTAGTATGTTGCCAATTTTAGTTGAATTGATTACATTATTTCTAATGGAATGAAATTTGGTAAGAAGGCGTACCATCACGAGTAGGTCACGATAATATAACAGATGGTTAAAAAGTCGCTATCTTAATCCAAAATGCCCGCCCAAAAACGCATTTTCGAAACCACTGAAACTAGAGAAACGAAATTGGCTATGAAGGTGTACTAACGCGAGTAGGTTACAATAAATTGTGCAAAAATCACGTATGGTGGCGCAGCCCCCAGGGGTTATGTGAAAAGATCTGCACCATGGGGGCACAGTCCCCTGGAGAGTCTCGTTACGATAAATGGGGCGCAATCTGCCACGGGGAATCGAGTTTCGGAGACAATCCCTATGACTGTTGCTAACATGTTTCACCCCGTACCAACGGGCAAACAAATCAGCTAGTCATTTAATAAATATGAACATGTTTCTGCACTACTCTGTTGATGACACAAAAGACGCGGTCGCACTCTCGAATGTAGTGCTCGGCAGTGGAAAATACTGGTTCGCATATGACAATGTTACCCAGCCGGCATAGGGACATCGATTCGACGTCGAAAATTGGTCACCTTTGTCAAATCGGTCATTTATGTGGAAATGACGTCACTGGTCGAATTTTTCGACGTCGAAATTGTCGACGTACAATCGACGAAGGCGAAAAGACGTAGAAACAACGTCATTGCAACCAAAATTCGAACATTGTGTATAATATGTTTCAGAAGTTTTGAAATTAACGCTTTTGTGTTTTTGAAGTTGTAATACTTTTGCTGTTTAAGGTGATTACTTTTAAATATTCTGAAAGTCGTCAAATTTTCGTGAAAAAGCACGTCATTTTTGGAATGTTTCGACGTCGAAATTGTCGACATTTTGTCGTCATTTCGAACTTCATAATACAACATCAACGATGTCTTTTCGACGTGTAAAACACGTATATGTGCCGCCTGGGTAAAAATCACATTACTTCTGTTCCCTCTGCAATTTGTGTGCCTTTGATTGAAATGCACGGAGTGATTGGCGGGCAGATGGCGTAGGGGCACAGATGGCGCATCTCATGAATAGTGAAGGATTATTCTGTTTGCTCCAGTCTTTCACAGCAGGAGACAAAAGTACTGGGTTTATTTCCCGGTAGAACCGAAATTTGAAAATAGACCACTACTTTAACCTTGTAAGGATGTATCAGTTAAGCGAAATATTTTTATCGTCACTATTTTGTACACATCATAGATCTTTTGTATACTGGTAACAGGGAAAGTATCGATGTATATCTTCCGTTTTGCCCGCCAACGAAGAAGAAGGATGGCGCAGTGCATTGGATGATTAGCCAAACGTCATATACACCGTTGCCACATGTTATTTCATCACTGGGCTGTGTTGTGGTCACACGAGTTGTCTTCGCTTCAGAACACTGTGAAAGAAAGCATTTGTTCTTCTCGGCTTGCGTTGGGATTGACAAATGGTGTGTGACTGTGTTGTGTGTTAGTCATAAGAAATAACTATACGTATTAATATTTGAAAAGCGCATCCAAAAAATAAATAGTATGTATTTATTTTGTTCAGTTCGCTACGATTTATCTATGTCCAAAAATAAAAGGAAGAAGATAAGAAACTGGTGTAAAATTCTACAAGAGAAGATTAATTTAAATCTGATTGTCTTTAATTCCGTTGAAATGGAATGCATCTATGTAAATGTGATATAAACCCATAGAGGTGAATTCCTTTCAAACTGAAAATGAGCAAATACGTTAATGATTTTCACTGCATTATGACGTGAAACTTGAAAAAAAAAATTAATTATACGTAGCAATTAAGACAGTTTTAAAGACATATTCGAGAAGATTGCCATCTACATTTCTGTAGTTGTTACTAACATTTAAGACAGTGCTGCCATCTGGTTAGGTATCTGGAAAAATATTCATACGACGCAGTGGGATAAGATGGCGCGAAATAGGATGGGTCACATGGAGCACTTTTTATGGTTATGTTAACTGTTCACAAGTTCAGCAAACCGTTCCAGAATCTCTGTAAGCCGTAATGTTATCCAGTTAAAGTTATAGAGGAAGAAATACTAAGCCATCTTCCAACGCCACAAGCCAGTACATGTAATGATACCACTGAACCTCAAAGCCTTCCTCCAATATCACAACCCAGTACAACCAGTGATACCCTAATCTCATTCTTAACGTTCATTTCAGAGCAAATCAATACATTTCATGCAAAACACTGACTTTATTCCTTTATGTGCACACGCTTGTAATTCCCATGTGAAGCGGTATCGCATCAAGTGACGCATGCAGGGACGTAGCCAGGATTCCGGACCCCCCTCCAAAAATTCGATTTCTATGTAAAATAAGTATCAATTTAGGCGTAATTATATACATTTCTTACACATATAAATCCTGAATCCCCCGAAAGAAACTGGTGGACCCCTCCGAAAAAATATGGATACGCGCCTGGTTTGTGGGCACGTCCATCTTATTCCCATGTGGGCCCCCATCGGATCAAGTGGGATAAAGTGGGCCAGTATTGAACCACAGTAACGTTGTCATCCTTCATTCTCTGTATACCTTCCAATTACTTTGATTTGTAATAGTGTACAAGAAAATTAACTCTGTAGTTTCGGATGTCAAGTTCCGGACGTGTTTTCCAAGTCGATTTGAATAGCCAAATGGGTAACGCGCGCAATAAGTGTTTGGCCTTGAACTGGTCTGTCGTCTTGAATCACGATGATGGACGGATGGTCTTAATCTGCGCCCTATATTATATTTATCTCGTTCTGAATTTATGTCATTCAAATCAGTCCATTACATTAGACGTTCATAGGAAGGACAGGCATACACACGGACACACAAGTATTCTTCTAAATCTTCTTGCATTGTTTGCAAAAATGGCAACTAGACTACTACATAAATAAATATATAAATAAATAAATACATAGACAGAATGCAGATTGTATTTGTTTAATCTTTCTGATGTACAGATTTATAATGTGATTTAAGGTATCAGTGCCGGACCTAGGGAGGGTGTAAAGGGGGCAGGCGCCCAGGGAGGAACGTTTATGGGCCGGCAAGAAGCTAAAAATAAAATATAAAAGATCCTAAAAGGACGTAAAATTGCCGATTAAATTGAAAATTGGCCTAAACGTGTTCAAAATTTCAATACCTAAGACATTTTTATGTTATTCCATACATCCTACCTTCATCTTTAAAATTCAAAACCAGGATTCAAGTCAGATGTGCACGTCTACTACCTTACTGGAGTTACTAAGAGCAATGCCACGACAGGCTCCAGAGAAGATAACAAAAGTACATGGAAGACAATGTTGTGGCCGTTGCGTCTGCCGGTCGTATTGTTAGGCTAAAAATCGATGGAAAGGGTGGCAAAAGGGCGGTGGAATGGGCGGCAAAATTTAACTTTGCCTTCCATAGGAAAATTTCTAGATCCGACACTGTAAGAGATATTAACTGGAATACACACAATATCGTGACATAAACATCGTGACATATGAATTGTCCGGTTGCAAAACTAGTCCAAAAATGTTTAAAAAGAGATATACGTATCGCTGGATTCTTCATATCTTAATCTTTAATAAATATGAGCCTATGATCATATTCAGGATCTCATTATTTACTCTTTAAATCTAAACGAGAAAATTCATTCTCAGATAGGACTCTGCAAGCCAGGGTACGTCGGCCCGACGTCGGCATTTGGTCGGCGAAGGCGGGGCCGACGGTCGGATTTCGAAAAATCCCGACAAGTATCCGACATCGACGAGCGGGTGCTGGGAGGAATTACACCCCTATACCGACCCCGATGGCGGCCCTAAAATGACTCGACGACCAAACACCACTTATGGGTCTCACCGACCTTCTCCCAACCCTTTCCCGACTATACTAGCTGGTCGGCCCGCCGCGCTGTCGGGATCGGCATTTGTCTTGTTGGGGAAGCTTGTAAAATCCGTTTCACCTTCACTTTTGGCAAAATGCCAGATTGGACACAATGAGTTCCGCACCAGGACAACACACATATACAAAGTAGGAGGGACCAGTACATGTAACTGGTAAGTTTTTATTTATCAACTCTCTTTGCTATAGTATATTCTTGACCACTTGCTTTTTCTCTTTTACGCTTTTCTCTAGGATCATCAGGCGTTAGTACACATTTTTCTTCTTTAGACTCACTGTCACTCATCATCATCATCACCATCATCATCATATTCAGCCATTCTCTATCCACTGCTAGATGAAATCCTCCCCCTTTTCTCTCGACATTTCTCAGTCTGCTGCTATCCTCATCCATGTAACTCCTGAGAAACGCCTGATTTCATCTACCGATCTTGCATTTGGTCGTCAGTGTAGTACATTTGTCGTCCATCTTCCATCTGTTCGTCTAGCTATGTGACCGGCCCATCTCCACTTCATCTTCTTCACAGTCTTGTTTACATCTTCTACCTTTGTGCGCGAATCAATTCATTTATCTCCCTCTCCTTCCTAGTTATTCCTAGCATGCATATCTCCATTGCTCTTTGCGTGACTCTTTATCTTTGAATGTCATTCATGGTTTACACCAAATAATCGCAATATAGTTAAATAATGTGCAACAATGATGTAGCAATGATACTCCATTTGTAGCCTCCCAAAAGCAAGTGGAGCAATTTCATAGCCTATTAGTGAGTGTAATAGGGAAGAAACTTCGAAGGTTCTTCCTTTTCCAAATCATCACAAACTTAATAGACTTCCTACTGTGTGCAGAAGGTTGGGAATGTCTTCCTTTTAACACCATATGGTGCGTCCATATAAACATTACGTTTTGTCTATCTCAACTCATTTTTGCTAAAAATGGAAGTTTCTTCTTTTCTTGAAATCAGCGATTCATTTGTGGAGACACAGATGTAAGCAATAGTAATACAGTTTCTTTTCTTTTGCAACAGTGTGTTCCTGGCAATAAATGTCATATCTCTGCAGATAGTTAGCAATAGTTTCAACCTCATCAAATGTTTGAAACACCAACTTTGATGATGCAATTCTTGAAATGTTCTTATGGACTCTGAATCTTGTTAGCTGCATCGTCAAGATTATCTCATATTTAGGTACGATTATATTAAGTTCACTGCTCTGTGGTAACCAATGATTTCTACGATTAAAAATCGATAGAAACCGAGCAAAACTCCACTTATACTCTCCCAATTTTAACTTTAAAATCCCCCCAAAGTCAAAATTCTGGCATAATCCATGGTGGTAACCAAGATTGATATTTATTAGCTTCATCATCCGATTATACAGCACGATAACCAAATGTAAATGTGGTACCATCAGCCAAACTGGTCTACTATACTACAGTACATATCTCGGTGTAGACAAGGTGTTGTAAAATAACCCAGACAAAAAAGAGATTCCTGACATGCAAATTAGAAAAAGTATAGACCATTAAAGATGCACAAATGCTTTCTTTAGGCTCTATAGGCTGCCGAAAGTGTTGGAAAATGAACATTAGGGATCGCTATATCTAATACCATTGACAGTAGAACTGAGGCGCCATGGTACCCTCAAGGACTTCAAACCTGCTCGTTCTAAAAACGTATTTCAAAATTGTGTAATAGATACGCAAGTGATTACCTAAAGGAAGTAGGGGATTTCCAGATTACAAGAGATTCTCTGGAATAAAGAAGCATGGATGAGTACTTTGCGCATAAGTGTAAACAATAGACTAATCACCGCCATCTAATCGGCCAATGGCAGTCCCTATTACTGATAAATACACCAAACATTCGTTAAAATATATGCAATGCTTACTCCTGTTTTTATGCAACCAGACATCGTTTTAAAAAATCGTCCCGCAAATGAAACTTGTTTGACTTATCGGCCTGGCGGAAACGAACTATATTATTACTTGGTGGAAAATAGTCCCATTCATACTTATTTCGAGCCAGCTTGACTTCAGAGAATTTCAAGTAATCACCTATTTTCCATGGGAAATCACTATGGCACAAATTTGGAATATGCAATTTTGAATAGTCTAGGTCCAAATATATTTGACAGCATCACAGCATCATTTAGTTCCATTCTAAATTGTATTAGAAATATGAAGTTCTAACGTTCATTTACTAACGAATTGGGCAGCTTACAGCGTCGAAACAAAGCATTTGTGCACATCGGCGGACATTTTCTTATTTTCAAGTCAGGATTCTTGTGAGTTGTTTATGTCGGTGTAATTTTGCAACACCCTGTATAAAGTTTGGCCATTATCTGTATCACTAAAGCGTATTCTAAGAATATTTCGTAACTGTTTTATCCAAAGCTCACCAAATAAAAGTAATATTTGTGATGGTTTATCAGCTACCATCGTTAATATTAGCTCATCTTATGTTTTCTTGTTACTAAGCAACTGATTAAACAATCACAATCTAATTACACAAATGTCATTTCACAAAAAGAAAAAAGAAAAATCAACATGGCTAATATCCTCTAATTGTATGACATCACTTCTCAAAACTTCTTTCACAATATTGTTATTCAAAGTTCGTACGGTTTTCATCTAATTTTTATTTGCTTAATAAACAATTAATCACTGTTGCATTAACACACATAATCATATTTCTAAATAATGATGAACATATCAATTAACTAATTCTGGCCCCTATGATACATGGTTATTATTAATGGTTTATGGAAGTTAAATTTTAAAGAGTAATTAAAGTTCAATTATAAAGGTTAATACAAGTAGGCATGGTTGTTGCAATTGCTGCGCTCGGATATGAATTCTGCAGGTAGCTCAACTTCAAGCCCTCCTTACACCGATCATGCTGACTGAGGTTCCCATCAGTCTCACAAATCGAATGATGGGATTATATCTGGGATAGACGCTCTGGCCATTACCTCTCCTATTTCATTTCCTGTTGCTATAAATGAGTGTTTCACCTGACTCTGTAAGTTTAGAAGCCTGTAAAGGTCACATATGATTTCAGGCGCGGAACCAGGATTTGATCAAGGGGGCTAAACCACAGATATGCCACTTTATCCAGTGTAAAGTAGGATTGAAGGCCATTTTATCCACTGTATACCTGGACGTCAAGGGGGGAGGCTATTGCCCCTATAGCCGCCCCTTGAATCTGCGCCTGTTTGTTTGCAATTATTAGATATTAATAACAATTTATTTAGTTAGTATTAATTATTAACCAAGGAGGACAGGGGCGGATAGGCACAGGAGCGAGGGCCCGGAGCCCCGGACGGCTCATTTCTTGGGGCTTATTATCAATACTTTAATTTTTAAAGCCACTATAGTTTTTAAAAATCTGTCGATTCACACTGAAAACCTGTTTCCAAACTAATACCATAACGTAGAAAAGAAAGTAAAAAATACACACATTATACGGTAGTACTTCTTGAATATGTGTTGTAGACCTTTGCTCTTGGAAGCCACTACATCTATAATGCTGTTTGCTCTAAGGAATAAATTATGAAGTCCAATTTCAGGCATCTCGGAATAAACTACGTAGTAATGCCATTATTTGGCAAGAATTGCAAGACAGAAATAGAAACGAGAGTTCTTTGGTGCGTCTCCACTCAAAATTTTATCCGGGTCCCAGAGGCAAGGCTCCTGTTAGAGGCCTAACTGTCCTGATACCGGAGCTCTACGAGAGGCATTTGATAAGTCTTGAACCTACCTAGGAAGGAATTAATTGTACGATTTGAAAAAAAATTTAATCAGCGTGAAGCTCAATCCTTTTGAGAAAGGTACACATAATTTCAGGCTGATCGCAGGCGCCGCGTAGTGGTGGCGTTACAAAGCGTCAGTCGAGATGGCCCCGGTCATCCAAAAACAGTGTTGCCAACCCCTTTTTCGCAAGAAAGGAGAAGAGTTCAACGCTGGGAGAAGTGGACAACTTTCCAGCGGGACTACGACATGCCCTTGCGAAACAGGTAGTGGATCACAGCGCGTTCACAAACACGTTCATTACTCGTGCACGATGCCATCTTGACTGCCTTTTTGTAACGCCATCACTACGTGGCGCTAGTGATCGGCCTGAAAATATATGGACCTTCCTCAGAAGGATTGAGCTTCACGCTGACGAAGCTTTTTTCAAATCGTACAATTCCTTCCTAGGTATGATGAAGACTTATCAAATTTCCCTCGTATATACCAAATGTATATTAATTACTTAGGCTACAGAGAAAGACCTGCTAATCATTGATGCAGTATTTATTTTTAACACATGTTCTTTCTAGTGTGGAAATAGTGGAAGGAAAGGGGTCCTCCGGTGGCCTCTCCGGCCTTGAAGAGGTGTGAAAATAGCTGCTGGTTAGTACCATAACGTCCAATGCGCGTGGTCTCAGGATCAAACTTTATCGCAATGAAAATCAAAGTACAACATTTAAAGTGCACAATATGTCCCGAAAAAAGTTCACAGTATGTTTCAGTTTTACCACATTTTTTTTAGCATAATATATGAACTTTTGGTGTGCTGATACCCAATTCATGCACAAAAAGTTCACTTAATAGTGGTAAATGTATTAAAAGTGATCTGAAAACATGCTCTGGATAATGTGAACTTCAGTAAATATGAACTTAATGTTTCCAAAATGTGCACTGAGGGTAAGACGCCGATAAAAAGACACATTGAGCATACAAGCTCACAATTTCTCAGTAGGTTCACATAAACCTCAATTTTGGTGGTTTCTGTTTGCTTTTTGTGCCAGGAGATTTTCAGTGCGGGGATCCATTAAATGCAGTGGTTCGGAAATAATTTTAAAAAATAACTGTACGACCCGTTCTTAGGAACTTACAATCATGGTCAAGACGTTAGTATAACTATTTAAAATAACAGAAGTGAAAGATGAAATAGTCCTGGTAGGTGATTCATTTTCAGATCAGATTACATATTTATTCTTCTCATACAACTACCTTTTATTAATAAAGTCCAAATCAAGCCTATGAACTTATTAGACGGGGCCTAAAGTGTTTGTTTAAGTGGGTTCTGAACTACTACGTTTAATGGAACCCACCAGTTTTGAACCAGAGACCACTTGCAGGTTAGGTAAGTGTACTAACCATTATGTTAATTGCATGTCGACACCGCTACCTTGAATGTGGATATTTGTAAGGATCACAGAAAATTAACCTCTTGACTGGCGAAGTATCCAAAGTTCAAAACACGATTTCTCGCTTGCAAGTCCATTCGATCTATCAATTAAGCGCCCTATCACACAATATTGCATACGCTATATGGGCCGTTGGGAAGATCGGGATGTCGTCTAATATTATTAAAGGGATCGTAGATGTTAATGCTGAAAACTAGCTTGATCTTACCCAGGACAGAATGTAATAGCGAACGTTTGTTGCTGCGGCGATGAATTTCCGAGTTCTGTAAGTCATAGTCAGTCAGATAATACAGGATAACTGGGAAAGAAGATCCAATATTCAAGGAAATTACAATACGGGTTATTCTATCTTTTTGTGTATGTTGGTAATTTGTGGAAATGAATAGGCTATATTGTTAGGTCTATATGAACTATTAATGATGTAGGCTGAAAAACAACCCGTTCTCTTTAATACGCCCCTGTTCACGATACTATGTTTAATTCAATATATAGCAACTAGGAACTTTTATGGTTTAGAGTAGACAATATAATATCAATGTTGAGTGTTACCCATTGAAAATAACACTGCGGACCAAGTCTACCAAATGGAAGATTATCAACAACCGAATAATTGGTCGAATTACACGGAACCGATACCCGAGTACCAGGTCTTCTTTCCTATTAGTTCTACTTTAAACCTATGCTTTACAATCGCACCAAACTTTATATCCTCACTCTACACATAGGAAAGTTTCTGGGAGGCAGGCGAAACCAGCTGGCAGTTTGCGCACGCGCTCTCTATTCCACATTAACTGATCGACAGACTTCTGTCGTTGTCATAGCAACGGGATCCTGAGAGAAGATGAGATGGAAACAGGACCAAACCTTAGAGAAGATATAACCGTACAATACATCAGGCTAGGAGGAATAACCAACAGTATAAAAAGGAAATCTATAACCAATGTTACGAATTAGATGTCGGATACGTAACAGTTACATAAAAAGAATAAAAAAAAAATGATATTAATTAAATTGAAAAAAAAATGCGTCAAGCATTGTTGAATCACAGAACATTGAACAATACAGAATTATATTGAAAGACGACGTTTACTTTAGCCTTCCTGAAGTGCAAAATCAAAACTTAAAACCGGCGTATTACATGGTTGTACAGAATATAAATAAATAATAATTCACAGTCAAATTCAATCCACTACTGGATGAGTCCTCATCCGGAGGGAGGAGTTGGTCTACTGCTCCGACGCTGACCAGACGTGTCAGGAGAGGATAGCCGAAGCTCTCAACTGTGATCGCCACTGTCTTTTAATCACAGGGGCTCCCCAATTGTATCACGATGCTGGGTGGGATGCTGGCATTGTATCACGATGCACCCAGCACTTTGGAAAAAGTCCCTTGGCAGATCCGGGAATCGAACCCGGGACCCCACAATCACCAGTCAGCGACGGTAACCACTAGATTTATTTACACTAGGTTAATGTAAATAAATACTGATTGAAAAATATTATATACATTTGCTAAAGAATTTGACCAGAAGAAGCTAGTGAAAATACTTTTCCTTAAAACCTTGAGCAGAAATCGAAATGGTGAAAATACAAATGCTAAGCAATACAATTACAACAGGAAAGCGCCAGACCCACTGCTACAATATTAAAATTCGCAACATTTCTGAGGTATTTCTTCAGTATCTGAATGTGACCTCTTCTAGTACCATAAACCTCCAAGATTTTCAGTTTGGTGTGGGGGAGAGGTAAAGTCAAAATTGGGAGGGTGTAAGCAAAATTTTGCACGGGTTCTCTAGGTTTTTGACCGCAAAAATATTAAATTTGCATAATGTTTTCGTGCATTTAGAGGGCTCCCACATAGCAAAATGTCGTCCCAGGAATATCTGACGGATCTCCTGGCAGGATATCGAGGACGTCCTGTTTAAGTCCCGTTTACATCCATGGGACGTATAGTTATAATTAATCATTCGTATAACCATACGAAGGCATATCCTTCGTATAGTTATAATTAATTAAATAATAATAATAGTAAGGTCGATTTAATTTATAGAAATTCCAGGTAGGTAATCCCGCACGGCTTTCCGGGGGACATCCAGGGGACCTCCATACGGGATGAACTGTTTGTATTGCCCACAGAGTTATTCCACGGACGTCCTTAGGACATCGCTAAGGGAGCTTGAGAAGTCTAACGTTAATGGGATCTAAATGGGACGTCACAGGGATGTACTCTGCTATGTGGGCTATAATCCCACATGGAAGGGGTCTGGCGGGATCACTGATGGCTCTGCACTTCACTTTTCATTTCTTTTGCTTTGGAGTTCTAAAAAACGGTTTCTTTTATGGTGCAGAGGCAGGTTCGACGGGTACTGTTTACGAAAAGCTTACAGTAATGTCGAGAAGCCGAAAACGGATAAATGGTCAGGTTGGATTGTTGTTTTGTTTTAGCACTGCGTTCTTTCAACTAAATATCAAAATTTCGAACTAAAATATTGAGATATCGAACTGATATCGAAATATAAAACCAAATTATCGAATTTATATAGTGAATTAAAATATCGAATCGAAATTTGAAAGTAAAATATGGAAGTATCTATAGAATAAATATTAACAAGATTTGATATTGAAATTTCAATAGTTTTTCATATCAATTTGGTGTATGGAAATTTGGAACACGTCTAAGAGAAAAGTGTTCATTCTGACTTAAAGCCAGTGTGGCAAACTCATATAAAGTTTTTCCATACTGTCAGTACTTTTGATGTTAGTATACATTTTTATGTCATTTTTTCTTAACAAACACTTCGCTCAACTTCACTGCGCCTACATAATTTTACTTATTAAGTGTTATTGAACACAAAATTACTCTTCATTCTACCTGTAATTTTTCCCTTTTCTGATGTCCACTTGCACTACTTCGAAGATGTTTCTTCTCGATGAGCTGCTAACAACTTAATGACGTATTTTCATCAGTTATTCTCAATCATTGTCACTTAAATTATTAGAGATGCAAAATATTTTGTGTATCTTTCCCTGCTAATCTCGTCTGTCATGCAAGATTTTTTTTCAGAACTATTCGCCGTGACTCCTCTCTAAGGAGAGCCCCAACATGGAAACACTTCCGGTACGCCACAACACTCTTGAGTTATTAGCACTTTTGCGTAAACAGCACTTTTGCGTATACCCACCGCTAACCGGGGGCTTCCCCCCCCCCCCCCGGGTCAAGCCCCCCCGCCCCCTTCCGACCCCCCCTGCCCCCCCTGCACACCCAGCGAACCCGGTGCGTTTATGTACATCCTAGCTTCTAGTAGCCTCTTTTAAAATTATAAATCACAACTTTTATTAAATTTCCTTTTGTGTATTTACATAAAAGCGAAAAACCCTTAAATTTCTTTTTTAAAAAATATGTAAAAAACCGACGCCATGGTTTGAACCCGAGACCTTCGGATCAACTTCCCGATGCGTTAGCCACAAGACTAAACTCAAGCTGCCGGATTGAGCGCTTTTCGGTGTTACTTATGGTTCAAGCTACTACCCGAGAGTGGACTATTCGTACCGGAAGTGTTTCCACATGAGTTCTATTCATAACAGAAGCCAGTACAAATAGTTCTGAAAAAATATTGCCCTGCCATGTCTTCATTTAACAGAATATTCGTCGATAACTTAGCTTTCATCAATGGGCGCATTCAACGGACTAAGGTAGTACTGAGCGCTAAGAGAGCACTTAAGGTAGCAACCAATACGATTAAAATACTCTCTCAGCGCTTACTACTGTCTTTGTCCGTTGAATGCACCCAATGACCGGCAATAATAAAATGGACTTCTTATTAACTTTCCGGATGTATTCCACGTG